>JAJHZJ010000709.1:2546763-2684263 GCA_023548195.1 Bettongia penicillata ogilbyi | reverse complement strand
GCTTACACAATTAGTAAATTCCAGAACTAGGACTTAAGCTCAAGCCTTCTGATTCTACCCAACAGGCTTAAGTCTGAGAGGAAATTATCCAAACAGCTCCTAAATTCTAAGCCTGGTTTTATAGAAGGGAAGCAGGATTAGTCTTAGCCCACTGGCTCTTTCCAAGGAATCTAAACCAACCCCTTTGAAAACTAGTACATTAATAGAAATTGATTCACTCTTCTAGTTGTGACTACCATAATTCTGGGTTCTTAGACTGCAGACCAGGATCACAAAATGGTGTGTCTTTGTTGAAATCTAAAAGGTTGAAGGAAGTGAGATCATGCTGCCACTCTCCATAGACAGTATCACTCTTCAAGGGTGAGGCCAGATGAGTCAACAACATATACAAGTTGGAAGATACTGGTTATCTTTGAAAGAGTTGGGGAGGCTCTCAAAGTCCAACACCCAGGCCCTTCTGGAGCAGTGAGGAGATTTTCTTCGCTCCTGAGTTAAGATCCCTGATGGTAAGTGTGCCAAAGCCCACAGAAGCCCTGTGGCAAAGCTTGCCAAACTGAGGACAGGCTGCTTCCTTTAGTGGTTAAGGAGATGGGAGATTGAAAAGGGACTTTTTCATAGAGGGCAGCAAATCTTGCATAAGCTAGAATCTTAGAATCTTAGAGTATCCTAATACCTTTTCTTTTGGTCTATTTTTTTTTCCCAATAGAGTATCAAATATATATTGAGTGCTTGGTACATAGCCCGGTAAGCTACCCTTGGAAGCCTTAGGTGGGACAGTGATGATATATATAAAAGAATTGAGCCTGGAAAAATCCATTTCCGCATGACTGACACTTCTCTGGGGCTTGAGGTGCTTGGCCACCATTGCCTAGCTCTTCTGCTCCTCTTCCTGCAGCTTTACTGATTTCCTAGGATCTCTGATTTGCCTCTTATTAAAAAAAAAAACAAAACCTCAATTCTATAACAATGTTAAGTCTCTACATGCAGGGTATGAGAGTCAGCATTGCACAAGTAGTCAGAACAATCTGATTTCAAGTCCTGCCTCTGTACTCTACCATTAAAGTTGTGTGACCAGGGGCAATAGGGTTAATTTCTCAGAGCCTGAGTTATGACAGACTTGCTGATTTGTACCAGTGGAAGGAATTTCTCCACCCAGAGCTTCCATACACCAGTAAAAGCTCAGATTCAAACCAAACTGAGAATAATATGCCAGGCACCTTGCTAGGCATGAAGGAGTTTATAGTGAAGTAGGAGACTAACAAATCAATCTATTAATCAACAAGTATTTATTAACTATTTACTAGGTACCATGAGAAGCTAGTTGGCATAGTGGATAGAGTGTCAGGCCAGGCCTGGAGTCAGAAAGACATCTTCCTGAGTTCAAATCTGGTCTCAGACACTTAACTGCTGTGGTTCCTGGGGAAGTCACTTAATCCTGGTTGCCTCAGTTTCCTAACCTGTAAAATAAGATGCAGAAGGAAATGGTGCAGAACCAAGATGGTGAAGTAAAAGGAGGGACTTGCTAGAGCTCTCTCCCCCAAACCACCCAAATACCCATAAAAATGACTCTAAAAAAATTCTGCAACTGCAGAACCCACAAAATGATGGAGTGAAGCAAATCTCCGGTCCAAGACAGCCTGGAATTTCCATGGGAAGCATCAACTGCACCAGGCTGGGAGCAGAGTGCAGTCCAGTGTGGGCCATGCCTGTATAGATGGGACCTGAGCAGTCCTTGGGGAAGCTGAATCACTGGCAGCTGTGGTGGTTTCTAAACCTCATGATCCCAAAATACTGAGGGCAAATTGGAAGGTCAGTGGAAAAACCTGTAGGACCTGTGTGAGATAGTAGAGTGATTCAGCCCCAGCCCCAGGGCAGCAGAGAGGGTAAGGGGTGGAGGAGCCCACTGCAGCTGCAGCTGCAGCAGCAGGGGCAGTGGAGGCCACTGTTTCTGGAGCTCTAGGCCCAGCTCTAGACTCCCACTGGAAGCAGAGAACGACCTTGACAAAGAGCTCAAAAGTCAAGTAATTGACTGGGGAAATGAGCAAAAATGGGAGGAAAAAAATAGACTATAGTACCTTACTTTGGTGACAAAGAAGATCGAAACATACAACGAGAAGGACAGAATAAAATCAAAGCTCCTACATCCAAAGTCTCTAAGGAAAATGTGAATTGGTCTCAGGCCATGGAAGACCTAAAAAGGGATTTTGAAAATCAAGTAGGAAAAGTAGAAGAAAAATTGGGAATAGAAATGAGAGTGATGCAAGAAAATCAAGAAAAATGAGTCAACTCTTTCAAAAGGGAACCCCCAAAATACTGAAGAAAATGACACTTTAAAAAAGAGACTGAGTCAAATGGTAAAAGAGATCCCAAAAACCAATGAGTAGAAGAACTCCTTAAAAAGCAGAATTGGTCAAATGGAAAAGCAGGTCCAAAAGCTCACTGAAGAAAATAATTCCTTAAAGATGAGAATGGGGCAGATGGAGGCTAATGACTTTATGAAAGATCAAGAAAATATAAAACAAAACCAAAGAATGAAAAAATTGAAGACAATGTGAAATATCTCATTGGAAAAACAACTGACCTGGAAAATAGATCCAGGAGAGACAATTTAACATTTATTGGACTGCCTAAAAACCATGATTTAAAAAGAAAAAAGAGCCTAGACATCATCTTTCATGAAATTATCAAGGAAAACTGCCTTGGTATTCTAGAATCAGAAGGTAAAATAAATATTGAAAGAATCCATTGATCACCTCCTGAAAAAGATACCAAAAGGAAAACACTTAGGAATATTACAGCCAATTTCCAGAGTTCCCAGGTCAAGGAGAAAATATTGCAAGCAACCAGAAAGAAAGAACTTGAGTATTGTGGAAACACAATCAGGATAGCACATGACCTAGCAGCTTCTACATTAAGGGATCAGTGGCCTAGGAATATGATATTCCAGAAGTCAAAGGAGATAGGATTAAAACCAAGAATCACCTACCCAGCAAAACTGAATATAATACTTCAGGGGAATAATGGTCATTCAATGAAATTGAGGACTTTTAGCACTCTTTTTGAAAAGATTAGAGCTGAATAGAAAATTTGACTTTCAAACATGAGAATCAAGAGAAATGTGAAAAGGTAAACAGGAAAGAGAAATCACAAAGAACTTACTAAAGTTGAACTATTTACATTCCTACATGGAAAGATAATATTTGTAACTTTTTAGACTTTTCTCAGTATTAGGGTAGTTGGAGGGATTATATACATACAGACAAACAGGATGAGTTGAATGGGAAGGGTTGATATCTAAAAAAATAAAATTAAGCGTGAGCAAGGAATATATTTGGAGAAGGAAAAAGGGAGAAATAGAATGGGGTAAATTATCTCTCACATAAAAGAGGCAAGGAAAAGTATTTTCAGTGAAGGGGAAGAAGAAGGAGGTGAGAGGAAAAGAGTGAACCTTACTCTCATCACATTTGGCTTAAGGAAGGAAAAACATGCACACTCAATTTGTTATGAAAATCTATCTTACACTACAGGAAAGTAGGGGGCAAGGAGATAAGCAGGAGGTGGGGAGATGATAGAAGGAGGGCAAATGGAAGGAGGGGGATAATTAGAAGTAAACACTTTAGAGGAGGGACAGGGTCAAAAGAGAGACTAGAATAAATGGGGAGGCAGGATAGTATGGAGGGAAATATAGTCTTTCACAACATGACTCTTATGGAAGTATTTTGCATGACTACACATGTGTAACCTATATCAAATTGCTTTTCTTCTCAATGGGGATGTGTGGGGAGAGAGGAAGGGAGAGATGTTGGAACTCAAAGTTTGAAAAATGAATGTTAAAAATTGTTTTTACATGCATCTGGGCAATAAGACATATAAACAATGGGGAATAGAAACCTATCTTGCCCTACAAGAAAATACAGAGGAAAAGGATAGAGAAGAGAGGGGTGTGATAGAAGGGAAGGCAGATTGGGGGAAGGGGTAATCAGAATGCATGCTGTCTTTGGATGGGCATAGAGGAAAGATGGGGAGGAAATTTGGAACTCAAAATCTTGGGGAAGTGAATGTTGCAAACTAAAAGTAAATTAATTAATTTTTTAAAAAGAGAAAGTGAAATAGGGTGTCATGAAATATTTGAGGAGGAAGAGATAATTCATGACCAGGAGAACACAGGTATGTGTACCTCCTTGGAGGAGTTTTACATCGTCAGCCACTTACTGCCCCTTCCACCCTTTCCAGTTTTGGCCTCTCTCCTGCCCTGTTGGATCTCTGACTTGATTATCTTTCCTTTGAAAAGTTTTATTGATATCTTTGCACAACAGTTTCTCAACAGAGTCTGATGGCCCCTCCTCCTGCCTTGGTAGCACAAAGAGCCTTTCCTTATAACACAGAAAGACAGTTCAGCAAACCAATGGGGCCTTGTCTGACCACATCCATACTTATAATCCTTCACCTCACCTCCACCTAGGAGGTGTTTCTCATCATCAGTACTCAGGAACCAAGATAGGTCTTGGCATTTAATATGAGTACAACCACCTTTGTGTTTTCATCTACTATATGTTATTTTAGTCATAATGTAGATTATTTTTCTGGGCAGCTAGGTGGCAGAGTGGATAGAGAACTAAGCTTGGAATCAGGAAGACTCATCTTTGTGAGTTCAAATCTGGACTTAGACACTTACAAGCTATGTGACCCTCTGCAAGTCACTTAACCTTGTTTGCCTCAGTTTCTCATATGCAAAATCAGCTGGAAAAGGACATGGCAAGCCACTCCAGTATCTTTATCAAGAAAACACCAAATGGGGTCATGAAGAGTTGGACACAACTAAAATGATAGAACAACAACAAAAAATTATTCTCCTGGTCTACAGGACCTATACAAATTCATGCAAGTCATCTGTGTATCTCTGAATTCTTTATTTATGTCAAATCTTATAATATAATAATATTCCATTACATTCATGTTCCAACACTGGTTTAAGTGCTGTCTCATCAATGGGAACATACTCTGGTTTTAGTTTTGCTAACACAAAATAAGCAGCTATCATTTTGGGGGGTGGGATTTGGTGATGGGGAGGGTTTTTCTTTCCTGTCTTTGGCCATCTTGGGATATTTTCTGACTTTTCAAGGACTCCAGATAAAGAAATTTCTGGTTGTGACTTTATCTTACAGGCACATACTTGTGTGATTTGTTATTCAATAAGAATCCTACTAGTGGTCACCAAGGGAATCCCTTTCAGAGGTAAAGATGCAGGGGCACTTCTAAAGATGAGGCTGTTTATTCTAAACTTACATGAGCATAAAAATAAAGGAGTTTGTACATGTTGAAACAGGTCTCCCAGCAGACAGATTTATCACAATATCCATCATCTGCTTACTAATGGCACCCTTGGGATACTAGGCTTTTTTTAAGGCTAGATATGGTGTTTTGGAGCTGTGTAATGAGGGGGAAAGGAGGGAAACTGTATTCTGACTTGGATCCCTGACAAGGATTGGTAGAAATGCTATTTGAATGTATTTGTGTTGGAATTGGGGGCAAGAAGAGGAAAACATGTCAGAATACATGTTCTGAAATCTGCCTTCCGGTAACTTCTACCCTTTGGTCCTACTTCTAGCCACTAGAGAAACAATATCTGGTCATTTTTTCATACAGCAATTCTTTAATATTTAAAACACTGACTGAATTCCTGAGACCAGGGAATATTTCACTTTTGTCCTGTGCCCCACACACGTTAAGCCCTTAACTCTGAGTGTCTGATTTACTGTTATTTCCCTCCACCTGGAGACTATACTTCTGTTAATGTTACTTAAAATTGCACATTTTTAGTAGCCATGCTGAGTGATATTGAATTAGTAAGCAAATGAAAGCCTTGTCTCTTTTTTTATTTTGACAAATGTTAAGTTAGAGCTTCCTATGTTATAATGTTGCAGGGTTGTTTTTTTTTTAATATAAGCTCAGGACTTTATATTTTTTTTACTAAATTTATTTTACAAAGAAATAGACCAGGCTCACCAACACAACATAAGCTGTGGGAAGCCAAAATCCATTTTTCCATTTTACCTCTCTGCTGCCAGCATCAAGACAATGTCTAGCATTCAGTAAGTGCTTAAATAAATGCTTACTCAATTGGATTGTAAAGGTTACTAAACCTAAAAATTAAGTCCATGAAATGCAATAGACATTGCACAGTTAGATTTCAGCAAGGTAGACAGTCTCATGAGATTTTCAAGGACAAGATAAAGAGATGTGTACAGTGAGCTCGATGTAGAAATGGCCAGATGACCAGATCTAAATAGGGTTGATAATGATCTGTGTCAACAAGGAGAGAGAAGCCTAGTGCACTGTTTCTACGCTCAGTACAATTCTTTCAAGTAATTAGATCAATCTCTAGGTGAAGATACACATGGCGCACTTATCAAATCTGAGGATAACAAAAACAAAGGATAGCTGAGACATTAAAGAATGAAACCTGGATCCAAAAAGATGCTCACAGGCTAAAGAAATGGATCCAATCTAGCTAGGTAAGATTCAGTGGGGATGAATGAAAAATCCTATACAAAGTCAAAAAGAAAATCAACTCTGGAATGGTGATTTAACAGTTCAAGTGAAAAAAAAAACATGAAAGTTCTGATGAGTTGCAAGTTTAATAATTAGCTGCATTACGTATTGGCCTAACAGAAGTTAAAGAAAACTTAACTTGAATTAATATAAGTACAATGTCCAAGATGAGGAAGGTGAGTCTTGCATTCAGTAAACATTTATTGAGCTCTTACTTTACCATTAGTCAATAAATACCTACTTTATACCAAATATTAAGCTATGCATTGCAGATGCAAAAAAAGTGTAAAGTCCCTGAACTCAAGGAGATTATGTTCTAAAGTGGGGGACAACATGTAAACAATTTTATGGAAGCAAGATATATACATAATAAGTTGGATATAATCAACAAGATGCAGCTTATTCAAACTACAATATTGTGTTAGATGCTCATCAGGGGCAGCTAGTTGGTGCAGTGGGTAGAGCACCAGTGCAGGAATCAGGAGGACCTGAGTTCAAATCTCACCACAGACACTTGACACTCACTAGCTGTGTGACCTTGGGCAAGTCACTTAACCCCAATTGCCTCATTCTGGGTCATCTCCAGTCATCCTGATGAATATCTGGTCACTGGATTCGGATGAGTCTGGAGGAGAAGTGAGGCTGGTGACTTGCACAGCCCTCCATCACTTAAAAAAAGAAAGTCAAGTGCAAGTCACGTCATCGTTTCTCTGATGGCATGGTCTTCTTCAGCAACAAAGGATGAACACACACACAGATGCTCATCTGAAATATTAAGTTCAGTTCTGGGTACCTAGTTAGGAAGGGTATTAGCAAGCTGTAGTGAGCTAAAAGGATGTGATCGGGATGTTATGAGTATTGAAAATTAAGCCAAAGGAAGATAGAACTTAAGGGTTTTTATCTTGGGAAAGAGGAGATATAGACTGATTATAATCATTGTCTTCAAATTCTTAAGGAATTGCCATATGGAAGAGGAATTAGATTGAATTGGCTTATCCTGGAGGGTAGAATAGGGACCTATAACTAAAAACCAAAAGGATACTGATTTCAGTTCAGCATATTGAGGAAATTCCTCATAATGAAAAATATCCAAAATTGGAACAGGTTACATTAGGAAGCAATATGTGAATCCTCCATCACTACAGGTCTTCAGCCATCAGAATGGTGAATGACCTTTCATTAGGGACATGGTGAAGAGGATCCTTACTCCAGTTTGGGGTTACCTTAGATCAGAAGTTTTTCAGTCTTCTCCGTATCATGGACCCCTTTGAAAGTTTGTTGAAACATACAGACATCATCTTTGAATAAGTTTTTAAATACATAAATTACATGAGATTACTAAGGAAATCAATTACATTGAAGCATAGTTAGCAAATTTATTTTCAAAAACAGGTTCATGGACCCCAAGTTAAGAAGCCCTGAATTAGATGACTATGAGACTCTATGAGTGTAAATTTGTCCAATCTTTTCACATTGGTCACTTTTTTGTGAATCCTGATTCAGTCATCTATCATATCATGCTTCCAGGCTCTGTGTCATACACAGATTTGATGATCGTATTTGTGTCTTTATCCAAACCATTGATGAAAAAAAATACTTAAACAGACTATGATTTCAGCCACTCTGCTCCAACTCTGATCCAGCCAATTCAGTTGTCCACAAGACAGCATTACTAATTATTTTCACATGGCAAATTGATTTGGAGTCAAAACACCTGGGTTTAGTATCCTAGCTCTGTTACAAACTAGGGCAAGGAGCTTTCCTCCCTAGATTTCAATTTCCTCATCTCTAAAATGAAAGGGTTGGAACGGGTGTTCTCCAAGATCTCTTCCAATCCCAAAATTCTAGGATGAGTTAACAAAAGTAAGTCACTACCACGCAATATATGGGTGTGGGGGGAGGGGGCAGGGAGGTTGTGTGGGAATAATTCCTTGCTCTATTGCTCAAGTGGTTTATAAAACAGGAAAGGAAAAATAGCTACTTTTCTGGAACAGTGGATGGTATCCTAGATTATGAATTGGCAGGGATAATATGTGGATGATTACATTCTGGTTCATAGTGAAAGTTAAAGTTTAAAACACTGCAGAGAGGGGGAAAGCTGTTTTCTATTCACATTTGGCTGGAGATGCAAAAAAAAAAAAAAAAAAAAAAAAGATGGGCCACCCAGTGTCTGACACTTAATCTACACAGAATGCAATGAAGGAAGTGGTATAAGTGAAGGAACACTGTTCTGTGATTCAATAGATGTGTTCAAGTTCTTCCTTCTCTGCCACTAACTTAATGTGTGACTTTGAGTGAGTTACTTTCCTTCTCTTGACCTCAATTTCCTTGAAAGTATTGGACTAGATCATCTCGACATCCTAAGGTTCTAAGTTTCTCTGATAGGTGCCAAATCTCCACTTTTCACTGGATGGAACTGGTCCCAAAAGGGCAGTAGAGGATGTTAACTCAGCAGAAATCTTTAAAAAAAAAAAAACATTAACAGATACCCAGGTGAAAAGTAAAACCTCTGGAAGTGACAAGTCATATTAAAACTACCATGTTCAATTTGAATATGGATGAGAATGGTATAAATAATAAACTGTCTTATAACTAATTCAGTTGAACATTTCAGATAAGTATATGAATCCCCAAATGGGTTCCAGGAGTAGTGAGATGATGAAACCACTAGAATGAAAACATGTCTGAGGCTGCCATTTTTTATCACATGTTTTCAGTTGCAATGTCAAAGTTTTGCTAAACACAGAAAGAACATTCCCATTTGAGTCCAAAGACCCAAGTTCAAATAATATCTCTGCTGTTTATGACCCTTGTGACTTCCCTCAACCTCAGTGTCTTTATTGGTAAAATGATGTACCAAATGTCTCTGATATTCTTTCCATCTCTAAATCCATGGTCCTATTATCCTAGGAAAAGTTGATAATTAGTTCAACATGCCCAGACCTCTACTAGTGCAGGTCACAACCTAGTTATACTTTCTTACTCTGTGACATTCTAATCCATTTTTCCCTCTGTAGGAAAATTATGCAAAAATACTAGGATTTTATGCAGGCTCCATTTTTGGGAGGAGGATTTGTTTTCTGGATACAAATAACAGCTTTTGTACCATCCACCTGTCATCCATGACTCTCCCTGCATAGATCTGCTTCTTTTTCTAATCATACATATTCTTGATGTGAGAAGTGTCTTGCAAAAGTTCTCAGAGTCAGGATGGCAGCAGACAAGGTCATAAAAGAGACAAAAGTTCTGTTTGACTGGAGCTCAGAATGCATGATGGGAATGAAGACTGAACCAGGGATTTTTTTGGTATATTAACTCCCCCTACCAATGCAGGTGGGCACCTTCTCTTCCACCTCTACCTTCAGAGAGTTGCCTAAGAGATCATTTACCCAGGGCCTTGTGGCCAATATGTGTCAGAGGCTGAATACTAACCTAAATCTTCCTGGCTCTAAGGCCAGTTCTTGATTACGCCACCTTGCCTTTCATACATGTGAAGGAAAGTAATGTGAATAATCAGGAAAAAGAGGTTGTAGTCAGCTTGTAGACACTCTTAGCTAGCTGTCTAAGAAACCTATATTTTAGTCTATAGGAAATTGGAAGTCACTGAATGTCTGTCTCTAGGAAACAGGAAGTCATGGCATTCTTAGAGAGATGGTATTGCTTGTGAAGAGAATGGACAGGGCTGAGAAATACTGTAGAATTATAATTGAAAGGACTTGTCCACTGATATAATGGGTATGTTTAGGGAGGGGATTGGAGAGAGGAGAGGTAGAATCCAAAATGACCTTGGAGTCTTGAACTTCAATGACTGGCAGGAAGGAGGTACCATCAATACTGATAAAGAAATTGGGAGGAAAAAAAACAATTTTAAGGGCAAGATGATGAATTCACTTTAAGGGTGTTGAGTTCCAGGTGCTCAAAGGAGAATCTAGGTGAAACTGTCTAACAGCAAATTGGAGATTGTGAGACTAGAGGTTGAGGAAGAAATTAGCACTACACAGGTGGATTGGAAAACTTCTTCATAGAGGCGGTGTTGTCACTGAAGAAGAGCAGGTGGTTCTTAATGTTTTTGTTTACTTGGACCCTTTTGGCTCTGCCTGGTGAAGCCCATGGCTCCCTTTCCAGAATAATATTTTTAAATATGTAAAGAAAAATATATAAGATTAAAAAGGAATTAAATTATAGTAAATTACAGTTATAAAAAAGTCTTAAGTTCATAGATGCCCCTCCCCCATTGAAAAGTCCTTTTGTACAAAAAAGAGAGGCTTTTGAAAAACTTGGGGTTCTTGGGGGTGGAGCCAAGATGGCGGAGTAGAAAGACTCACGTATGCTAGCTCCAAACCTACAGCCCACATATTTCCTGCAAGAAGAACTCCCCACAAATTCTGGATCACTGCAAGGCGCGCAGAAACACAGTGGAAAAGATTTCCATTCCAGAGAGCCCTGGAGAGCCGTCCCCAGGGGTCCATCGCACCCCGGAAAGCGGACTCCACTCCTGAGCTGCTCTGGCCGCGCTGCCGAGAGGAGCAGATCCGAGCAGGCTTCAGGGACAGACGGAATCTCCAGCAGCCACGAAAGTCCCTCTGCCCACAGATGCTACAGGTCAGTGAGAGAGATGTCTGGGCTGGCTGAGAGGGGAGCAGGGTGTCTCCGTGACTCGGGCCTCCTTGGGAGGCAGCGGCAGAGGCAGTGGCAAAGGCAGCCGCGGTGGCCTGGAACAGCAGGCAGCAGCAGGCAGAAGTTCAGGTCTCTGCATAAACCCCCTGAGGGAACTGAGCCTGGGAGGCAGTCCTGCCACCACCTGAGCACCAGAACTTAAGCTCACATTAAATAGCAGCTTTGCCTGCCACAGAAAGCCCATTTGAACCTCAGACCCCAAGCACTAGCTGGGCGGATCTAGGTGGGGGTGGATAGGAATCTCAGAAGTCAAGTAACTGGCTGGGAAAATGCCTAGAAAAGGGAAGAAAAATAAGACTATAGAAAGCTACTTTGATGGGGTTCAGATGTTCCCACCTTTCAATTCTGATGACAAGGAAGGATTCTTACCATCAGGGAAAGATGTGGAGGTCGGGGCCTCTGTATCCCAGACATCCCAGGGGGATGTTCGGTGGGCTCAGGCCATGGAAAGCTCAAAAAGGATTTTGAAAATCAAGTTAGACAGGTGGAGGAAAAAGTGGGAAGAGAAATGTCAGAGATGCAACAAAAGTATGAAAACCGGGTCAATACCTTGGTAAAGGAGACCCAAAAAAATGCTGAGGAAATTAACACCTTGAAAAATAGGCTCACCCAATTGGCAAAGGAGGGTCAAAAAGCCAATGAGGAGAAGAATGCTTTCAAAAGAAGAATTAGCCAAATGGAAAAAGAGGTTCAAAAGCTCACTGAAGAGAATAGCTCTCTCAAAATTAGAATGGAACAGATGGAGGCTAATGACTTTCTGAGAAACCAAGAAATCACAAAACAAAACCAAAAGAATGAAAAAATGGAAGAGAATGTGAAATATCTCATGGGAAAAACAACTGACCTGGAAAATAGATCCAGGAGAGACAATTTAAAAATTATGGGACTACCTGAAAGTCATGATCAAAAAAAGAGCCTAGACATCATCTTCCATGAAATTGTCGAGGAAAACTGCCCTGATATTCTACAACCAGAGGGCAAAATAAGTATTGAAAGAATCCATCGATCACCACCTGAAAGAGATCCAAAAAGAGAAACTCCTAGGAATATTGTGGCCAAATTCCAGAATTCTCAGGTCAAGGAGAAAATATTGCAAGCAGCTAGAAAGAAACAATTCCAGTATTGTGGAAACACAATCAGGATAACTCAAGATCTAGCAGCTTCTACATTAAGGGATCGAAGGGCGTGGAATAGGATATTCCAGAAGTCAAAGGAACTAGGACTCAAACCAAGAATCACCTACACAGCAAAACTGAGTCTAATACTTCAGGGGAAAATATGGTCTTTCAATGAAACAGAGGACTTTCAAGCATTCTTGATGAAAAGACCAGAGCTGAAAAGAAAATTTGATTTCAAACACAAGAATGAGAAGAAGCATGAAAAAGTAAACAGCAAAGAGAAGTCATAAGGGACTTACCAAAAGTGAACTGTTTACATTCCTACATGGAAAGACAATATTTGTAACTCTTAAAATTTTTCAGAATCTGGGTAGTTGGTGGGACCACACACACACACACACACACACACACACACACGTACACACGTGCACACACACACACATACACACATGCACGCACTTACAGAGACAGAGAGCACAGAGTGAATTGAATAGGATGGGACCATATCTGAAAAGAAATTAAGATAAATGGTGAGAGAGAAATGTAGTGGAAGGAAAGAGGGTGAAATGGAATGGGGTAAATTATATCTCATTCAAGAGGCAAGCAGGAGACTTGTTAGTGGAGGGAAAAAGAGGAGAGGTGAGAAAAAAAAAAAAGCAAGAAGTTTACCCTCATCACATTCGACTAAAGGAAGGAATAAAATGCACACTCACTTTGGTATGAAAACCTATCTTACAATACAGGAAAGTGGGGGAGAGGGAGATAAGCAAGGGGGGGGGGGGATGATGGTAGAGAGGGCAATGGGAGGAGGGAGCAATTTGAAGTCAACACTCGAGGAGGGACAGGATCAAAAGACAGAATAGAAACAATGGGGGGCAGGATAGGATGGAGGGAAATACAGTTAGTCTTACACAACATGACTATTATCCAAGTCATTTGCAAAACTACACAGATAGGGCCTATATTGAATTGCCTACCGTCCCAAAGGGAATGGGTGGGGAGGGAGGGATGGGGAGAATTTGGAACTCAAAGTTTTAGGAACAACTGTCGAGTATTGTTCTTGCTACTAGGAAATACGAAATACAGTTAATGGGGAATAGAAAGTCATCTGACCCTACAGGACAAAAGGGAAGATGGGGACAAGAGAAGGGAGGGATGATAGAAGAGAGGGCAGATTGGTGATAGGGAAAATTAGATTGCACGGTGTATTGGGGTGGGGGGAGGGGATAAAAGGGGAGAAAATTTGGAACCCAAAATTTTGTGAAAATGAATGTAAAAAGTTAAATAAATAAATTTTAAAGAAAAGAAAAAAGAAAAAAGAGAGAAAGGAAGGCACCCACACTTAGGGTGTGGGAGGATAAAGATGAACCATTTAATGATGGTTCTGGATTGGTCTGGAAGGTAAAAGAAGAGACAAGAGAGTAATATCATGAAATCCAAGAGAAGAGACAGGTTCAAAAAGGAGAAGTCAGTGAACATTATGAAACGATGCAGAAAGATCTAGAAAGATTATCCCGGAGAAAAATCTATTATATCTGGAAATTTCAAAATTACTGGAAACTAGAGAGAGAACATTTTTACTGTCGTGGCCATGAAAAGCAGATATCCAGGTTTAAGTATTGAGTGGGTGTTGAGGAAGTGGAGGCAATGAACATAGCTTACTATTTTCAGAAATTAAACAGTGAAAGAAAATGAAAGTATCAGATTATAGCTTGAGGAGGTAAGAAGGTCAAGAGAATGCTTGTTGGTCAGGGGAGTAATTTTTATTTATTTAAGAATAGAGGTTCCTGGTTATATTTGGAAGCAGAGAGGAAGGAATCAGGAAAAGAGAGGGGACAGAGAAAGGCAGAGAGACAGGGAGAGATGGAAGAGACAGACAGAAACAGGGAGAAGAGAGAGACACAGGGAGACAGAGAGATACATAGGCAGATAGATGGAGACAGAGAGACAGACAGAGAGAGAGAGAGAGAGAGAAAGTAATAAAGCAAAGTCCAGAAGAAAACTATAAATAATAAAACACAATGGTACAAGAACACATAATATAAATATTAGTCTTGGCAAAGTAATGTGCCATCTCATCCTTAGAGACTAGATGATAGGAATAAATAGTGAATGAAGGAGCAGAAAAGTTTCAGGTATGCAGGAGAAATGGGAAATCTCACAACTGATAGTTTTCTGGGTAAAATGGGTGTGAGGTCATTTGCTAAAGTTGGAAGACTGAGGAGAGAGTGAAAATGCTTATCATTTGAAATAACTGCTGTGGGCATTGTGATATGGAGGCAATAAGAGATGAATAAAGGAACTGAGATGCTACCATAAGGAAATAATTGAGGTTATAGTTGAGGTTATATAGTAATAATTTGTAGTGGCATGAAAATTACATTATATTTAAAGCAATCAGAGGTAACAAAATAATATGTGTACTTAACATTTATTCATCAAAGGGGATACTATCTAAATACCTAAAGAAAGAGTTAATTAAAATACTGAAAGAAATAGACCAAAAGAATTTATAATAGGGTCCTCAATGTGTCTTCTTCAGAACTAGATTATTTAATTTTTGAAAATATACAAGGAAGAAGTTGAAGTCCTGAAAGGAATTTTGAAAAAATTAGACATGAATCTGAGGATTATAGCATGGGAATTGAAATATATATATATATATATATATATATATATATATATATATATATATATATATATATATATATATATATATTTGCCTTTATCAATTATGTACAGCACCTCTACCAAAACTGACTGTGTGCCAGGAATAGCAACCTCTTAAGTAAATGCAAAAAAAAAGTAAATATATCAAACATACCCTTTTTTTTCAGACACAGCCATTGCATTGGTTTATTCTGTATTGCTTTAAGTATACTTTGTGGAAAGGAAGGCTTAGGGGATAAGAAGGGGAAGGAGAGGTGCCCTGGAAAGTAACAGCAATATGAAATTGGTAGTACTATTGTTTTATTTGTTTTTCCAATTTTTAAAGGTATTTTTAATTAAAGTTTTGAGTTTCAAATTCTATCCCTCCCTCCTTCCTTCCCTGAGACAGTAAACAGATATGTGTGCAATTATGTAAAACACTTCCATATTAGTCATTTTGTAGAAGAAAACTTGAATAAAAGGAAAAGGAAAAGGACAAGGAAAGAAAGGATCTGAAAAATAGCATGCTTCAGTCTGTTTCAATGTTAGCTCTTTCTTTGAAGGTGGATAGTATGTTTTATCATTAGTCCTTCGGGACCTCATCATTGTATTGCTGAGAATAACTAAGTCATTCATAGTTCCTCATCGAACAATATTCCTGTTAATGAGCATAATTTCCCCTGGTTTTGTTCACTTCACTATGCATCAGTCCATGTAAGTCTTTGCAGGTTTTTCTGAAATCATTCTGCTTGTCATTTCTTCTAGGACAGTAATATTCCATTTTAATCATATACCACAAATTGTTTAGCCATTCACCAATTTCCAATTCTTAGTTACCACAAAAGAGCCATTATAAATATTTTTGTACAGATAGGTCCTTTCTCCTTTTTTGGATATATTTGAGATATAGACCTAGCAGAGGTGTTGCTGGATAAAGTTGTATATCCTTGTGCACATAGCTCCAAATTGCTCTCCAGAATGGTTAGATCAGTTTTCCCACATCCCTTCCAAAATCCAACATTTTCCTTTTTTTGTCATATTAGCCAATCTGATAGGTGTGAAGTGATATCTCAGATCAAACATATCTTTTACAATCAATTAAGAGCATTGGAAGAAAAGATTCAAAGTAAATTGAAATCAATTTAATCCAAAATGATACATGGGTAAAAAGAAAAATGATCAAAATAATAGATGTCATCAAGGTATACTACAAGTAGGAGGCAACATACCAACTCTTTTGGAACTCAGCCAAAGCTGTACTGGGGGAGGGATGGAGGGAATTTACATCTCTAAGTACTCTCAGTAAAAAAGTGAACAGATCAAAAAATGGGGGCATACAACTTTTTATAAACTCTAGAAAACAATATATCAAAAATTTAAGTGAATACAAATATAGCAAATCAAAGAGATTAAATAACTAAAAACAAAATCCATTGAATTGATAAGTAAAACCAAGTTTAAGAAATCCATAAATTGTATAACTCTTCAGCTACTTAAATTTTTTAAAAGGAAATTGCCAGTTTCAAAAAAAGATTTAAAAAGTAAAATTTATAATTGTTGAAGAGAAAAAAGAAATTAGAAACAAAAGTGATAAATGAAATAGATAATATAAAAATATAAATATAAAAATATAAAATATCCATACAAATAGAATAAAAATGCAAAATTTGAATAATTCAATTTAAGAAAAATAAATTGAATAAACTATAAAAGAACTTCCCAAGAGTGAACATAAAAGACTAGATGCACTTATCAACTGAATTCCATCAAACACTCAAAGAAGGACTAATTCCAATATTACACAAATTATTGGCAAAAATAGGCAAAAAAGAATCTATAAAACTCCTATATAGGACAGATATGATCTTAATACACAAACCACAGAGAGATGAAGCAGAGAAAGAAAATAATAAAACACTTTCCCAAATGTATATTGATGCAAAATTTTTAAATAGAATATTGATAAAGAGCCTACAACCTATTAAAGAGATTAAACACTGTTAGCAGGTTGGATTTTTCCCAGGAATGCATGATAGATTCAATATTAAGAAAACTATAACCATAAACTATAAAATCATGATTCTACTAATTGATGCATAAAAAGCATTTGATAAAATATTGAAAATATTAAAATATCAACAAATAGACAATTCTTTAATATAGTAGCTTTTATATAGAATCAGGGATTAGCCTTATCTGTGATAGAGAAACACTAGAGACTTTTTTAAATAATACAAGGCAAAGCGGGGATGTCCACTGTCACCACAATTATTTGATACAGAGTTCTATAAATTCTAAAAATAAATTGATGAAACAAGCAAAGACAGGGAGAAAAATATTGCTTTTTGTTTATGTTATGATGGCTAACTCAGGGAATCCTAAAGAGTCAACTAAAATCTTAATGAAAGAATTCATGATTAATAACTTCAGTAAAAAATCAGGATAGAAAATAGAAACACAAAAAATATCAGCCATTCTGTAATATTATCAACAGACCCAGTAAGTAGACATAGAAAATGAAATTCATTAAAAATAACTGTAAGATATTTAACTTGCAGAGACAGCTAGGTCGCACAGTGATTAGAGCACTGGGCCTCGAATCAGGACAAGCCAAGTTCAAATCTACTTTCAAATGCTTACTAGCTCTGTGACTCAGGATAAGACATTTTACCTCTTTCTGCTTCTTTTTCCTCAACTGTAAAATGAGTATAATAAGGGTACCTTCATCCCAAGGTGGTTGTCAGGATACAATGAGATAATATTTGGTAAGTACTTTGTAAATGCTTGTTTCCTTCCTTTCTCCCTTTATAGGAGAATACCAAGGCACATAGAAATCATATGACTATAAATATAAAACACTCTTTACACATATAAGGATAGACAAATAATTGCTCATGCTTGGATTAGAATAATATGATAATAATGACAATACAATACAATAAAGGAATTTACAGATAACTGCCATACCAAGCATCAAAGAATTACTTTATAGAATTAGACAAAATCATAAAAACAAATTGATCTGGAAGAACAAAAGATCAAGAATTTTATAGGAAAATAATGAAAAAAATGAGAAGGAAGGTGGCCTGGCATTGCCAGATATCAAACTATGCTACACAGCAATAACCATCAAAAAGTATTTGGCACAGATTTTAAAAATAGGGAACTTGATTAATGGATTATATTAGATCCATAAGAACTGGAAACAATTGAACATAGCATAGTGCTCAATGACCGCCAAAACACTACCTTCTGGGATAAGGACTCAATCTTCAAATAAAATTGCTGGAACTGGAAAACAGTCTAGTAGAAATTAGATTTGGACAAACATTTCACACTATATATCACAATAATCTCCACATGGATACAAACCTAAACCTAAAAGGTCACACACATCTTAAACAAATTGCTGGAGACAGGTAAAGGACTTTCTTAACTACATGAAGGGGAAGAGTTCTTGGACTAAACAAGGCATAGAGACAATCACAAAAAATAAAATGGTCAATTAGATTACATTAAAAAAAATCTTTTACACACCAAAAATGCAGTTAACATTAGGAAGGAAACTGTTAACTGGGGAAAATGGACAAAACAAACTTCTCTTTTAAAGTGTTGATGTCCAAGATAGATAGGAAGTGTTTCACATCTATAAGAATACAAATAATTCCTCAATAGATTAATGATCAAAGGGCCATCCACATTCAGAGAAAGAATTATGGAGTCGGAACGCAGAATGAAGCAGACTATTTTCTCCTTTGTTATATTTTGTTTTTCTTTTGGTTTCTCCCATTTGTTTTAATGCTTCGATGCAATATTACTAATGTGAAAATGTGTTTAATAAGAATGTATGTGTAGAGCCCATACAAAATTGCACGCCTCTCGGGGAGGGAAGGGGATAAAATTGAAAACTTATGGAAATGAATGTTGAAAACACAAAACAATAAATTTGGAGGGAAAAAGAGAAAGGGTCATCTGCACGTGAACTGAGGGCATCTTTGATGAGAGCATTAGAGGGTGATGGGGCAGCTAGGCAGTGCAGTAGATGGAGCACCAGTGCAGGAGTCAGGAGGACCTGAGTTCAAATCTCACTTCAGACATTTGACACTCACTAACTGTGTGACTTTGGCCAAGTCACTTAACCCCAACTGTCTCATCCTGGGTCACCTCCAGTCATCCTGATGAATATCTGGTCACTGGATTCAGGTGGCTCTGGAGGAGAAGTGAGGCTGGTGACCTGCACAGCCCTCCCTCACTCAAAACAAAGTCAAGTGCAAGTCATGTCATTACTTCTCTGATGGCATGGTCTTCTTCAGCAACAAAGGATGGACACACACAATGATCAAAGAATATAGCATTCTCAAAAGAAGAAATACAACCTATCAATAATTATATTAAAAACCCAAATCACTGATATTAAGAGAAATACAAATTTTAAAGTTAGCTATCACACCCATTAAAAGTGTTTAGAGATGGAATGCAATTTAGGACTGTGCCTCAAACATCACTAAGTTCTATATAATTTTTCTTAGTGATGCCTCTATTAGGTGTACACACACACACAAACACACACACACACACATCACAAATCAAAATTGAACCAACAAAAATATTTATAGTAGCCTTTTTGTTATAGCAAATGTCTCAAAAATAAGGTATATATAAATTGGGGAATAAATGGAAAAAAATTACATTATATAAGCCTAATGGAAAACTATTACACAATTAAAAAATGATGAAAGTGAAAGATTCAGAAAAGCCTTGGAAGACTTGCTTGAGCAGGTAGAATGACTTCCCTCCAATTTTGTCTGTATATATCTTATTAAATGTATAAGTGTTTGCATGTTGTCTCATTCATTAGGATATATACTCCTTGAGGGAAATGTTTATTTTTATCTTTCTGTATCACTAACACTTAATGCAGCCCCTTATACCTCCTAAGTACTTAATAAATGTCTGGTGACTTGTGATGTGTGCAGAATCAGTTAAATTTATACATTGGAAACAATTTACACTTATTGTTATGAAAAGCAAATTTTAAAGGCTTAAGAACTCATGTAAGTGACCAAGCACACCTTTAAAAGGGTAACAACAAGAATAATAGCTAACATATCTATAACATTTTAAGATTACATATGAAGCATGCTTCCCACCTTTTGAAGAGACTACAGGATACAGAATCAGAAACACATTTTCAGATGAGACTAACATGTAGTGAATTAGTTTTTCATGAATATACCTACTTATTGTAAGGGAGGGCTTTTATTTGGAGGAGGAAATTTTATGGGGGAATTGATGTGAAAATTAAAGAAATGAAAAAAACAGCATCAATGAATCATTTAAAACTATCTTTTAAAAAACATAAGGAGATAAGAAACATAAACAACCATGTTTGGCTTTTTTTAATGACACATACCGGATCCTTCTCTTTTTCCATTTCTTCAACATGAAAATGCTTTACTAAATGGGAGTGATGACCAAGAGATGGGAATTAGAAAAGCAGCCAATATAAGGACAAAGATATCAAAGAATACAGGGTTAAATACTATTGGAGGGTTTAACTATAGGGCCAAGACTATAAGGAGAAAGCAAAGAAATCAGAACATGAGTAATGCACAGGAGAATAGAGAAATGAGGATGAAGAAGGAGGAGAGTCAGAAGTAGTGAGCCAATGAGAGAAGTGGAGGGACTGGAAAAAGTTATCAACAGAACAATAGTCACAAAGGCTGAAGTGCAGAAAACACTAGGTCAGGTGTCGGAGTCATTGAAAAATGACGGAGTATATACTGGAGGTTGGTGATGGTGACAAGAACTACCCAGATTATTGTAACAGCCTTCTAATCGCTGTTTCTTCTCTAAGCCTCTCCATTCTTGTCTGTATAGTTGCCAAAATAAGCTTCCTAAGGAAAGTTCTGACTATGTCATTCTCCTGCTCAAAAGCCTTCCATGGCTGCAATATTGCTTTTGAGCCAAATACAAGCTTCTCAGTCTGACTTTTAAAGTCATCCATAACTGGTTCCAACATGCTTTTCCAGCCTACTACATGTCACCTCCTTTCAAGTACTCCAGTGTTCCATCCAACCTGCCCTACTAGGTCTTCCCCAAACTCAACATTCCACTTGGTACCTCTGTTTGTTTACAAAAACCGTCTCCCAGTCCCAGAAGCAAGAAGCCTAGAACAAGTGTCTGGAAGAAAAATAGCAATGAATCCCAAGAAGCAGAATGATCTTCCTCCTGGCTTGGAATCAGAGGGCATAACTGAAGGACAAACCAGCACTGGAAAGGATGGCAAAAGATGGGATGTCTTTGTGGGGAAAGCCAAAAAGCAAAGGATGCAGAGAGAAGGGGTAGGTAAGGAGGGATGGAGAATGAGGAGGTGGGGCAGGATTAAGGTGGGTGGGAATGAGAAGACAGGAAAAGGTATCAGGAGAAAGGAATTTTCACCTAGAAAGGAGGGTGGTCATGAATGACAGAGATTAGGGGAAAAGGAGTGTTGAATTTGTTAGCCATAGGGGAGGAGGAGTGCCAAGTAAATAGAAGCTTGAAGAATAAATCACCCTCAAGGTCCTAATTAAAATGTTGGTGTGATGGAGTTTTGATAGCTGACATCTCCCAGGTGATTTCCTCAGGCTTGAATGCAGCTGAAAAGGAAGAGAGGGAGGTTTCCAGGTTGAAGGGAGAGCTGGCAGTGGAAGGAAATCTTGGTCAAAAGTCTTCAGCAGCTTTTCCCCAGCTGATGCCATTGTATATATTACGCTCTATTTGCCAAGGCAGGAAAGTGAACTGGTTTGTTTTGGGAGCATCTTGAACAACTGGGATAGAAAGCATCACCAGGAACCATCAGGTGGGGCTTCATGGACCTTCCTCACTCCTTCCCTTAGCAATCCAATGACCAGCCAAATATAGAAACCAGTACCATCACAACCTCCATCAAACACACCCTTTCTCCAAATCCAACCCTATTTACCAGTGAAGTGATTTGCTGAGTTGCTGAGTACCCACTTTCAGCAGGATATTACTCATCCTCTCACCTAACTCCCACTTCTGCCCAAGGTATCCCAGAACTCAACCCCATTCTCCCTCTTAGACCCATTTTCTCTCCCCCTGGAAATCATTAGTCAAGAACCATTTGCCCTGACAGGATTCCCAAGGTCTTTGCCTGCCAGAATCTAAATACCACTTGTCATATTCAAGTGACATGAAACTGGACTTTCCATTACATGTTGTTTTACCCAATTAGAATGTGAGTTTCTTTACAATAAAGTTTGTTAGACTTTTCTATTTGTATTCTCAGGGTTTATTCCAGTGTTTGGCATACAGAAAGTATTTTTACTAAATGCTTTTCCATTCAATTCTGTTCCATTTCAAATGAAACCATACATCTAGATAATCATTTGCCACAAAGCTTAATGAACTAAAATGCTACATCCTTTAAGCACTGTGAGTAACTGAGATTTTGACAGTATAGTAAGGCAGAGGAACTACTCTACATATTACAACTTTTGACTCCCTTGTTTTTATGAGCAATAACACTATTTATCATTTTCCATTTTTTTGTTGTTCTAAACACAGCATACAGTCTCTCAAGCCCTTCCCCACTGTGTGAAGCTGTGGATTCCACTGGCACCTCCTTGGATTCTCTCTTTTCTTTGTGGATACTACTAAGCTCAGGACTGTGCTATCCCAATGTTTCACATTTGCCTGGGTTATCATCCAAAACATGTAGGGGATTTCATGAGGAGGAAATAGCATCCAGGCTCTCTACTGCCTACTCTCCAACAGCTGCACAAGCAAGATATACTTCCTTCTGCCTCCCCCTATTAATACACATTCTCGCCATACTCCCACAACTCAAGACTTAGTTATTTGGGGGAAAAAAAGAATCAGCTCTGAAGGACCCCATATGCATGTATGTCTGCCTATGAGTCTGTTTTGTTGAGTGAATGAATGAGGGAAGTTAAGAGTCATGGGAAGGTCCTTTCTCTACTATCAAATATCTTCCCCATTTTCCTACAACAGTATCTGAAAACTTACTATAGAGCTCCATTCTTTCAGATTAAAATATTTCTTCCTGGTATCTTCTTTCAAAACACAAACACTGGGGTGGAGCCAAGAAGGTGGAATAGGAAGACATATATACTCTAGTGCTTCACCCACAGTCCACAAAATACCTGTAAAAAATGACTCTCAACAAATTCTAGAGCAGTAGAAATCACAGAACAACAGAGTGAAAGAGATTTCCAGCTAAAGGTAACCTGGAAGGCTGACAGGAAAGGTCTACCCCATGGGATGCTGAGTGGAGCAGAGTTCAGCCCTGGCTGTGCAACTTGGGGAGGAACAGGACTGGAACAGGACTTTGGGGCAGAATCCCCAGCAGGAAGGGTCCCAGATTCCTCAATCCACAAGCACCAAAGAAAGCTTCAAAGGTCAGTGTGGGAGGGTTTTCCCAGCTGGGAGAGAGGAGAGTGGGGTCCCCAAGTACTGGTCCCAGGTGGTGGCAGAGGTGGCAGCAGCAGCAGAAGGAGGCAGGCAGCTATGGTGGTGGCTGCTGAAGTAGCCTGAGTCCATTGTCCCAGAGGCTCACCTTAAAGCCTCTGGGGGAATTAAGCAGGGGATCCAAACCTCAACCCTCAGTGGCAGCCCCACCCCCACCCAAAGCCCCTGGGGAAATTGAGCAGTTGATCTGAATCTCAGCCCTGAGCATGGTCCTAGGGGGAGGAGGAACACTAGGACCCTCCTCTTGATAAAGGATACAGAAGTCAAATAACTGGCTGGGAAAATGCCCAAAAAAGGGAGGAAAAATAAGACCATTGAAGGTTACTTTCTTGGTGAACAGGTGTGTCCCTCCATCCTTTTGGATGAGGAAGAACAAGGCATACTGTCAGAGGAAGTCAAGGCTTCTGCTTCCAGTACCTCAAAAATGAATATGAAATGGTCTCAGACCATAGAAGAGTTTGAAAAGTGAGCCAGCAGCTTACTAAAGAAGAAGCAAAAAAATGCTGAGGAAAATACACCTTTAAAAAATAGATTAACTCAATTGGAAAAAAGAGGTGCAAAAAGCCAATGAGGAGAAGGAGGCTTTAAAAAGCGGAATTAGTCAAATAGAAAAAGGTTCAAAAGCTCACTGAACCAAATAGTTCTTTAAAAGAGAGAATCAAGTTCAGGGAAGCTAATGACTATGAAATAAACCAAGAAGTTACAAAACAAAACCAAAAGAATGAAAAAATAGAAGATATTGTGAAACATCTCATTGGAAAAACAACTGACCTGGAAAATAGATCCAGGAGAGACAATATAATATGGGACTACATGAAAGCCATGATCAAAAAAAAAAAAAGCCTAGATGTTATCTTTCATGAAATTATCAAGAAAAACTCCCCTGATATTCTAGAACCAGAGGGCAAAATAAATATTGAAAGAATCCACTGATCATCTCCTGAAAGAGACCTGAAAAGAGAAACTCCTAGGAATATTGTGGCCAATTTTCAGAGTTCTCAGGTCAAGGAGAAAATATTGCAAGCAGCCAGAAAGAAACAATTTGAGTATTGTGGAAATACAAATTAACACAGGATCTGGTAGCTTCTACATTAAGGGATGTAAGGGCTTGGAATAGGATATTCCAGAAGTCAAAGGAACTGGGATTAAAACCAAGAATCAACTACCCAGCAAAACTGAGTATAATACTTCAAGGGAAAAAAATGGGCATCCAATGATATAGAGGACTTTCAAGAATTCATGATAAAAAGACCAGAACTGAATAGAAAATTTGACTTTCAAAAACAAGAATCAAGAGAAACATGAAAAGGTAAACAGGAAAGAGAAATCATGAAGTACTTGCTAAAACTGAACTGTTTACATTCCTACATGAAAATATAATATTTGTAACTCTTGAGACTTTTCTCAGTATTTGGGTAGGTGGAGGGATTATGCACACGCACACACACACACACACACACACACACACATACACACACGTATATAGTCAGAGAGTACAGGTTGAGTTGAATCAGAAGAGATGATATCCATTAAAAAGTAAAATAAGATTAAGGGGTGAGAGAGGAAAATATTGGGAGGAGAAAGAAAGGAAGAAATGGAATGGTGCAGACTATCACTCATAAAAGAGATAAGAAAAAATTTTGTTCAATGGAGGAGAAAAGGGAGGAGGTGAGAGGGGAAAAGTGAAGCTTACTCTCTTCACATATGACTCAAAGAGGGAATAACATGCTCGCTAAATCTGGTATGAAAAGCTATCTTACACTACAGGAAAGTAGGGGAGAAGAGGACAAGTGGGGTAAGAGGGATGATAGAAGGGAGGGCAAATGGGAGAAGGCAGTAACTAGAAGTAAACACTTTTGGGAAGGGACAAGGTCAAATGAGAGAATAGGAAAAAAAGGGGAGGGCAATGTAGTTAGTCTTCCACAACACAACTATTATGGAAGTCTTTTGCAAAACGACACATACGTAGCCTGTATTGAATAGTTGCTTTCTCAGTGGGGATGGGTGGGGAGGGAGGAAGGGAGAGAAGTTGGAATTTCAAAGCATTAGAAAAAAATGTTGACAATTGTTATTGCATATAACTGGGAAATAAGAAATACAGGTAATGGGGTATAGAAATTTATCTTGCCCTACTAGAACAGAGAGAAGATGGGGATAAGGGAAGGGTGGGGTGTGATAGAAGGGAGGGTACATTGAGGGAAGGAGTAATCAGAATGCAAGGTGTTATGGAGCTGAGGGAGGGGAGAGATGGGGAGAAAAATTGGAACTCAAAATTTTGTGGAAATGAATGTCCAAACCTAAAAATAAATTAATAAGACTATTTTTAAAAAAACACACAAATACCTCTGGGAAGGGGTTGTTCACCATACATAACTCTAATTATAATTTCTATGCAGGTCTCTCTCTGACTCACAGTCTCTCAAACTCATTAGTTCCAAAACAGATTTTATCATATTTCCTCCCAAACCCATTTCTGTTCCAGACTTTCCTATGTCTATTAAAGGTCCCACCATTTTCCATTGTCCTTCAATTCTTCCTTCATGTTTACAACTTTAGTCTTATCCTTCACTCCCCACTCTCCCTCACCTTAAATAGCCAATAACTTGCCAAAGTTTTCCATTTCTCTATATATAATATGCCTCACCTTTCTGCTCATCTCTCCCCTGTACTATTTCAAGGGACTCCCAATTGGTCTTCCTGCTGGACATCTATCCCCACTCCAATCCATCCGTCACATAGGGTCAGAGTGATGTTCCTCAAGTCTAGATCTTACCATATATCTCCAATGGTTCCCTTTTTCCTCTAAAGTCAAATAAAAACTCTTCTGTTTTACAAGGGAAGTTTCTTTATGCCAACCCACTGCTTTTCAATCTCTTTATAACACACACACACACACACACACACACACACACACACACCTCTCCTTGTAGAATTATAAACAGAGAGAGTTCCATTTTTTTTTTTTTTTTTTTTGCCTCATGACTAGCAAAGTACCTGGAACATGAGACAATCAATTAACTCAGTCATGTAACTCAATTGACCAAAACACCTTTTTCAAAGAGAATCCACTTATATAAAGATGCTAAAGGAATGAGGGGTTTGAAAGGGTTTTATAAACCTTAAAACCCTAAATAGATATGAATTGTTGCTATTATTTATGGGACGAAAGAAGAGGTGAATGTAAATGTAGATTATAGGGGACCATCCTGAGAAGATGCCCTGAGCGGATGAGAGTGATGTTGATTAGAGGAGAGGTTATAAAAAGAGAACAGCCAATCATAGGCTTTGGAGCTACTGGGTACCTTAGCCATCAAAAAGTCTGACCTCCAAATTTTATAAATGAGGAAACAACATCCTTAGTGATAGTAAGCAACTTATCCAAGATCAAACAGGAATCACATAGTACAGCTGGGACCTCAATCCTAGGTCCTATGACTCCAAATTTAGTGCTCTTGCCATTATATCATACTAAGCAAAAACATGGATACATTTGGTGGTACAAGATGAATTAAGTTTGTTTTACAATGAGCGTCTGTTGGCCACTCATCCTCCCCAGAGCTTTTAATGATCCCTTTCTAGACCATGTGCTTGAGGCTGTTCTATCGCTGCTTTCATTTCCACACATGGTTGGCATCCTCTAATGTAATACATACATTTTTCAAGACAATTCACTCTAGCAAGGAAGATAATTTAACAAAAATCCTGGACTTTCCTCCACAGTACCAAAATTTTAAAGGATCTGATAGCAATTACACTCCAGAAAGGTACAAACCACTGAGCCTAAAACCTAAGAAGAATAATTAGTTTTTAAAAGGAAATAATCAGAAAACACTTGTTTCTTCTTCTTCCCTCTTGCCCTCCCCCCACAATAATCCCATTCCAGATGATCTTATTATGTACCATTTGTTGTGGCTTTCCTTGCACCTCAAATGAATTTAAGTTCATTTTAGGTACACTGTGCCACTTGACCTGGCACCCATTTGTGGAGCTTGCTCTGGATGTGACATGTGCTTCTTATAAATTTAGGAACAAACCTATACCCTTTTGGGAGATATTCTTTGGTGGAGGGAGAATAAGAAATGGAATCAAATACAATGGAGTAGTCCAGTATCAAGTACATACCTATATTCAGATATGCTGTTAGTCAAGACCTCCTTCATCCGGGTAGTCCCTCCAATGATGCAGATAACAATCCATCCATTCCAACCCATCCTTGGCAACTCTGGTTCATATTCTCCCTTAAGTCAATATGTATGCAAACAAAATTCCAAGGGTCAATGTTTTACAAACTGAACTCCTTCCACCCTTGTGGACAGTGTGAATTTCAGGCCACGATTTTCTCATCCTGAAAGAATCTCATTCCTTTTTAAACTCCCCTAGTGCTTATGCTCTATATTACTCATTTGGCACATGTATATACATACATATATATGTATATATATATAATCTATATCTGTACGTGCACATACATATATGTGTGTATGTATAATTTGATTACAACTTACGTTACATATCACTGTGATTTCTAAAGTGCTTTGTATCTAGTATCTCATCTGATCTTCATAACAACTCTGTGAGGTAAGTAGTAGTAAGTTGTATCAATTTATTTATCATCTAAATGAAGAAAGCATTTAAATACATGTTGATGTTGAGAATTATGATGTGGGTGGGCCTTATGTATCATAGAATAATGTCACATATATTTGAAAGATTTGAGGGTCATCAGGAAGGTTTTTTTACTAGGTGTGATTCAGGACAAATCACTGAACATGTCACTCTGTCTGACTCAGTTTCCTTATTTGTAAAAGGAGATAAAAAATAGCTTCTTATTCCCAGGTTTGCCTTGAAAATAAAGTAAGGTAATATTTGTAAAGTGCTGTATAAACTTTAAACCTCTATATAAATGCTAGCTACTATTATCATATTATTACCAATATGTTCAACAGATTCCTTTTCTCTTTTCTCCCAATATTAAAGACTATCCAAAATATTTTAGAACCCCAAGGAACTGGATAATGCAACCTCAATTATGTGACTAAAGTCAAAGAAGATAGGAAAGGGTCACATGAACGGGAAACATAAAATCACATAATCATCAGGTATTGGAGCTAAAAGAGACCTTAGAAAGAATATAGTCCAAGAGATCATTTGACTTCAAATTGAGGGAAAATGCAATAAAATATAAAGAAAGGACCTGTCTGGACAATGGTATCACTTCATTTACTTTAGCCAGCTTAGACCTAGGGGAGGTGAGGTAGAATGTCCCTAGTCAAAAGTTTCTGACCTAGGAAATTAAGAAGGGGCTAAATAAGACTCCCTGAGATCTTGCCTACAGAAAACCCTAAAGCTTATAATTCAGCAAAAGAAGGAAACAAGATAGAGGTTTCAGTGACTTTGAATGACTTTTTAATCTCTTTGTCAAAGCAGCTAAGGCTTCCTTTTCTAAGGGTGAAGAATTCCAAAGAAAGAAAAAGAAAAAGTTAACCTGAGGTGAGCACATTTTATTAAACCCTGACAAATAAAAGGAAGATCGGCAGGGACCTGTAGAGTCTTGCCAACTATTTGTAGCTCTGGGAGGGGAAGGGGCTGTAGTTATCAGACATCTGCACATGTCTGAGCAATCTCTCCCTTGGAGCATTCTCCATGGGGAGGTGACAGCAGTGTTTAAGGTGGCTCGTTTTAAGGCCCACAGTGTTTGAAGTCTTTCTTTTAAAACACCCCCCTCCCACCCTAAGAAATCAAATGCAAAATATAAAAAAAACAAACCACTGGACAGGAAGGCTTCATTTTGTTCTTGCTCCAGGCCTTACTATGGCCCATATCCTTTGTAACCCATGCACCTGGTGCTGACATCTTAGTGGTCTGGAGCAGGGCTGCATTCCAACAGGGCTGAGGGCTGGAATGGACAAGGGGAAATTTCTGTTCTTGGAGCCAGCTGGGAGAAGACTCTTATCTCAACCCTGGATCTCTCCTGCATCTTCTGTTTTCCGTCCTCTGCCAGAGGAAGAGCTCAATTGAGGGATGGAATACAGTATATGAATCGAAGATTGGAAATGTGTTCTTTGACCAGATTTGGTCCCTTGCATTTCAAAGATCATGAAACCCCTTATTTGTTCTCCCCAAAGCAGCAATTTCCCATAAGGATATGTTCCTCTGATTCTTTCAAAGGCAAGGCTTGCTGGTAACCACAGAGTACATAAAATACAGGCTTTCTACAAGGAACAATTATTTAAAACCCAGAGACCAAGAGAATAAGTTTGTCAAATTGTGTCAGTTACAACACATACCACAACAGGATTTCTTCACATATAGAAGACTTCATGGACTGGGTTTATTTTTTCTTACTAATTTCAAGGCTTTTTTCCTCCTTCCTAGGCATCACCCAAGCTGTCTGAGACTCTTGACTTAAATTTTCTGGTCTTTTAATTGAAAAAACAAACAGGGAACAGGTTTGGAATTCAGATTTTCCCTTGAAATGTGAAGCTATCCTTGTAACCATAATTAGGATGTGTGCTGATGTGTTCTTCCATCCGTGAGCTAGATGACTGTGATAGTCTGTAGAAGCCATGAAGAAATGTTAGGTTTCTGCCATGGTTGGATTTTCTGAGCTGGCACAGGAATGTGCAACTTGGAGAATATAAATCAGCCACCCTACTCTCTAATTTCCAACCAGAACACAAGGTATGATTATCCAAGTGAGCAACAGGAATGTCGAGTCGAAGAACTGAGGTTCGTTTGCCAGAAAGACAAGGCTTGGCGAAAACTAAACCTTCAATTCTGTTGTGAACGCGACCAAGGGATGTAATTACACAGGTCACAACATCTGTCTATGAAAGTAGGAAGGCAGGGGGAGCAGGGAAGACAGCACAAAATAAGCCACAACTAACACAACTGGACACTCTTGAGGAAACACACATTTGGGAGTTTCATGCTCAGATTAAAAATCCAGTGTTAATGACATCAGTGGTAAAAAGCTTGGAAAGAAAAATTAAGCTTCTAACAATAACATTAAACTTACATTGCATGTTTATTGCATATGCATTATAGGAGATGATTTCATGGAGTCTCTTTCTGCAAATCAGATTTTGTTTCCACACCTATAATTAGGTGGATACATCACAAACCTCACACACACAGCAAATTGTAGGAACAATTGAATCCCTTAGTGGATTGCTGGGCTCACCTCATGAGATTGCAAAGGGTCAGCATCACTCTATTCATCAAAGTGCAAGGTCGCAATTGTGCCGGGGGGAAGAGGAGTATCTCATTAGGAGTCCTGAGGATATATATTAAGACAAACTTTTCTGATGGAGAAGTTATCCCTGAAAGTCACTTGGGTATGAAGAGAGTGGCAGGAGGACACAGAAGTGGAACAGATTTTATTTTTCTGCTTATGACTGTGACTTCACCACAATTTCTTTATAGAAGATCTAAATATCATTCAGTGAGAAAGTATAGCTTCAACAGTACATCATCCTCTCCATCTGCCCCCTGAAAACACACCTATAGCCTTGCCAACTTTTGATACTATACTATCACACCTCCACTAACTGCTCTCATCACCTCCCCAACACCCAGCTCTGGATTTTGAACCACACACCTGGGCTGAATCAAATCTGTCCTTTTCTGTGTGACCTTTGGTGTATCATTTCTTCTCTGGCCTCAGATTTCTTACCTGGGAAGTTGGATAAGAGGACCTCAAAATCTACGGCCCTTTGATTCTGTCCAAACATTTTGATGCTATGCTTCATGTTAATTACATCATGATGCATTTAGGGTTACATTGTGCATATGAGAATATACAAATTTGCAAATACATGAAAGGTTCTGTGATTTTGGACAGCATTGGGCTAAAGTGGGAACACCTTTCCCCCACTGAAGATGGCAACACATCTACAAATTAGTAGGAAAGTCCAAGGAAGTTGATTGAGGAGGAACACAGATGTTAAATCTATGGTCACAGAACCAGTAAGTGTCAGAGGATGAATTTAAACCCAGCTCTTCCTAAAACCACACTGATTTTCCCTTCCTTCATTCCAACTGCTGCTATATATTACACATAAACCATGAAAATGTCTAGTTACCATAAAACCCTGTCTGCTGAAAATCTCAAAGGCAAATACAGTAACCCCCCCAAAAAGACATTTTTATAGATAGTAAATTAGCATAGTGACAGAGCCAGGAGATCCAGAATAAAGACCTCCTTTTATTTACTTCTTCATTTAATCTAAATAAAATGTATCATTTTTACTTTATCCAAAGAAAATTTTAAAGAGGTATTCTATAATCCACCTATCCAGGAACCCCTGCAACTGGCAGCATAAAAATTGCATAGAATATAAGCTCCTAGACGATAGGGATTTGTTTCATTCTGTTATCTTTGTATCTTCAGGACTTACCATAGTGTCTTGCACACAGCAGGTGTTTAACAATTGCTTGCTGTAGATGTGGATGGATGGATGGATGGATGGATGGATGGATGGATGGATGGACAATGAATAAGTGAATGAATGAATGAATACATAGAGAAATCTACTGGGCTGCAGAACATCAAAGTAACTGAAGTTAAAGGGAAAAGAACATTAATTTCTGTGGCAGCATTGTACAGAGGAAGGAAAAGTTGAGTGTGGAATCAGAGGCCCCAAGTTCAATTCTTACTACATCAGGGACCACAGGCAAGTCACTTACCTTCTCAGTGACCTCGTCTGTACGATGTAGATATTGGACCAGATGCTTTCTAAGGTCATCTCTGACTAGTCCTGACTTCACGATTCCATGAGATTAAAATATAAAATTGTGTACATGACCACCCTCCCCCATCCTGTCACAGGAGACATTCTTCTTTCATAACGACAAGAAACATAAGGCTTTTTTTGTGTTATCAATATGTCAGAGACAGATGTCAAACTGCCTTTATAAGTGGGGAAAAGTTACTTTTCCACTCTCAGCTGAAAAATGATGCATTCGAACTTTCCAAGTCATACATTTCCATTAGGCAAGAATGAGGCATGGAAAATTCTAGCCCTAAACAGCCTTTTATTTTAAAGCAAAGATAGGAGTGAGGGAATGAGGAAGCTATGATAAAAGTTTGCATGTAACCTCAGCTATGAGGTTTGCTTGCTGCTGGAAACCACAAAAAATGGGTGTAATATTGCACCAATGGGACAAAGAAAGGACTTGGATAAAATATGAACAGCCCCTTCTAAAACCAACAAAATGCAACATGAATTTTGGGAGGATCAGTGAATGACCAAGCCCCTTTGTGATATTTAAATCATAACTTTAAAATTAGACTCTTTCAAAATAATGGCAGTAAGGGAGATCAATTTGGACATGAAGCAAAGAAGAAATATTTTTCAGAAGAGATTTGAAATGTTACCCAACTCAAGAACTGGTGCCACAGGAATGTTTTTCTGGAACACAGGGGCTACAGAGTGGGTGGGTGGCTGTATCAGGAAGAGGAATAGAGATTGTATTTAGGAGAAAGGCCAAGGAGTCCTGGAATTTAATGTGCAAGCAAGACTATTCAGCTAGCTAGAAGGACAGAGGAGCTGACAATGACTGTGAGATAATGTGCAGATCATTTAACTTCCCTGAGTCCCATTTATCTCATACTTAAAATGAATGAATTGGTTTCATCAATCTGTGATCAGTGATCCTAGGCTAAAAATAGAACTATTTCAGCCTGGAATTTATGGTTTTGTGTAATCTGGCTCAGACCTACCTTTCCAACCTTATTCTGCTTTACTTTGCCCTCATCACCTTGTATTCAGCCAAACTGGGCTCCTAGTTGCATACCCAAATTCAAACATACCATCTTCTGCCTCCTCGAATTTGCACAAGGTCTCTCCAGTTCCTGGATGGCACTCCCTCCTCATGACCACTTCTCAGAATCCTTGTTTTACTTCCAGACAGGTCTTAGTGCCCATGGCATCCATCTACAGGAAGTCAAAAGTAGAAGGGACTTTAATAAGTAGCCACTAAGTCCAATCCATTCCAGATATGAATTTGCAACTTATCTGAAAAGGAGCCAATTGGCCATTGCTTGAAGATGTCCACTGAGGGGATGCTCACTACCTCCTGAATCATCTCATTACCCTTTTTCATACTTCTAATTTATAGGAGCTTTTCCTCCCCTGATTGTAAGCTTAAATTTGATCTTCTAACCACAAGAGACTTCTAGATTCACCCCATGGGGTTAAACAGAACAAGTCTAATACTTCCAAATCAAACACTAAATATTTGAAGAAGCTATCCCTTTCCCCACTAATTCTGCTCTAATCCTAAGTAAACATTCCAAAGGTCTTCAGTGCATTTTCACATGGTGGAAACTCTAAACACTTCATCACCATCCTCGTTGCCCTCAACTGGACTATTTCCAACTTATTTTTGTCCAACAAGATGCTTTCCTTGATTTGCCCACCTTTGGTTCTTAGCATTTTATCCCCTACTCAATCCCCTACCCCTATCTATATACATGTGGCAACACCCAAGAAAATGTTAGTTCCTTGAGGGCCAGGAGTACTCATTTTTGTCATCGTGTCCTCAGTGCCTAGCACAGTGTCTCATACAGTAGGTACTCCATAAGTGTTTATTGAGTTGAATTGAATCAAGTTGAACTGAAGATCAAATCATAAATCATGTTGATTCTCTGCTCTCATCCAAACATTACACAGCCACCAGTGATTTTTTAAGGCACATGTCTGACCATGTCAATCCTTGCTCAGCAAACTCCAGTGACTCCCTATTGCCTTCAGGACCAAATATGAAATCCTGTTTAACATTTAAACCCCCTCACAATCTGGCCCATTCCTCCCTTTCCAGTCTTCTTATATTTCTCTCCCTTCCTCCAACTCTATGATCCTGCAACACTGAATTTCTTGCTGCTGTTCACTAAGGAAACTCCATCTCAGACTCCATGAATTGTCACTGACTGTCCATTATACCTAGAACGTTCTTCCTCATTATCTCTACCTCTTGGCTTCCTTCAAGATTCAGCTAAAACCCTACCTTCTATAGGAAGCCTTTCACAATTGTGTCATTCCCCACCCCCTTCCCATTGAAATTACTTTCCATCTGAAATAACCTTCCACGTTTCCACAAAAACCATAAAACCATTTATATATTTTTTCCATGTTGTCTCCTTCATTGGGATATGAGTCTCTGGAGGGCAGGGACCATGTTTCTGTCTTTTTTACATCCTTATTATAAATCCTTGTTCATTAATAAGCAATAGGCCATGTTGCATAAAAAGAAAGCACTGACCTTGGAGTCAGAATTCTGTGGTTCAGAACAATCAACAATCACTTGTTAAATGCTTACTATATGCCAAGCCCTGAGGTACTGTGCAAGTCCGAATGCCAAGACTCACTTGCCATGTGACTAACGTCCTTCACCAGGGCCTCAGCATGGCTTCAAGGTAAGCTGGCATTTGGTTGAAGGCTAGGCCAGTTGAGTCCCAGTTCTGGTAGCTCTTACCAAGTTGGGAAGGCTTTCAATGCCCTTGTCCTTTCAGCCATGAAAGGCTTACGATTTGGGCATTATTTGTGACTCCCCACTTTCCCTCACCTTACAAATCCTCCCTGTTTCCATAGCTTGTTATTTGTACTGACACAATATCTCTCATATATACCCCGCTCACAGCCATCACTTAAGATTGGACCTTCTCAGTTCTCACTGACACTAATGCAATAACCTTCTAATTGGTTTTCCTAACTCAAGTTTCTCCCCACTCGAATCCATCCTTTATATATAGTACCTTCCAAAGCACTTTTCCTAAAGCACAGGTCTGGCCATATCATTCCCTTACGGGAGAAACTATAATGGCTGCCTACTGCCTCTAGGATCAATATAAATCCCTTTTATTTTCTTTGGCATTTAAAGTCCTGCACAGTATAGCTTTTTATTATCTTTCCAACCTCAGTATACTTTGCTTCCCTTCTCATACAATATGCTAAACTGGCTTCTGTGCTGTTCCCCCATGCAGCATTTCATTGCCTATTTACTTGCCTTTGTCTTTGCTGTCCACCATGCTTGGAATGTAGTCTCCTCCTCACTTGCGCCCTTTAGGATTCTTTTTTTCCTTCAAAATTCAGTATAGTTGCTACTTTCTACATGAGTCCTTTTCTGATCTCCCCAAACTCTAGTGTTTCTCCTTCCTAATACATTGTTTTGATTTTGATTTTGTACATATTTTATAAATACATGTACTGTATATGTTTACTTCGCTGATAGAAGGTAAGCTCTTTGAGGGTAGGAACTGATTCGTTTTTTATTTGTATTCCCCATGACCAGTACATAGTACGCTCTCAATAAATATTTGCTGAATGATTAAACTCAATGGCAGCTGCTGTCCAAGGACCTGACTTTCTCGATCTAGAGAGACGTGACACTAGAAGGTGGACTGCTACATGATCAATGTTCTTTGGCTACAGTAACTCATGAAACCATCTCCTAAGACCTGTAGTGTTTTTGATACATATCAATACAGAGAATTGACTGGAGGTTGGAAATGATTGGAAGTCATTCACTAGAGCTGAGCCCAAAAGTTTCTGAACACACTTTGGTCAGAGAAGAGAAAATATGGAAGCAATGTCTACACTGTTATTAATGTTGAATACAATTGTCAAGCTGGCCTATCTATTTTAAGGGTCATAGTGTAATATTGGGACCGTTAGGGAATTGGAGGTGGTAGCTTGATGTTCTTGATGTTCTGTCTTCTTCAGTGTTTGCTCTCTGTGACCCTGGCTCTGAAAGTAAACCAGGCATATATCTGAACTCCCTCAGGTATCCACACATATGTCAGACCAAATGCCATGCAGCTCCTGAACTGGATGGAGAGCACATCCAAGAAGGGATCTGACAAATACGTCCACTGACCTTCCCCAACACCTGATGTGGTTTTCCTGTCTGTCTTCTTAAAATAGATGGTAGAGACCATGACATTTCTGCATCCATCTGAATTCGTCTCTACGACTAGCTCTGCCCTTTTCTTATTGATTAGGCACAAGTAGCCTTTGTCGCTGAAAACCTAAGAAATGTTCCAAGGTAGTACTACCAAGAGAGGGTACAAATGCTTTGCTGGGGAGCTATTCATAGTTCAAAGTTATGGTCTTGGTGATTGTTTACAAAAATAGAGGGGTACTGCAACAAGAAGGCCTGGATTAAAGAGCATATATTAATAAATCTCAGCATCATTGCTGATTGAGGTTTTCAGGAAGAAATTAAAGCATGATCTTAGGAAACACAGGATGACATATTCAGCAGAGCCAAAGAAATCTGAGGGTCCAGCTAAGCCACAGTCCATAGGAAAAGTATGGAGGTCACAATTTTGCTGGTGAGTTCAAGAGGTGGGGAAAAAAGAATGCAACAACCTGGACCTGACACAGCTGGGAGCCGGCCAAAGACCTCTGTTACCCAGGTTGCAGGAGTATTGGGCCTGGCACATTCCTTGTCTCAGGTGTGGTGAAACTAACCACCTGCTTTGGCACTACAGGCAAAGCCCATGCAGGAGGAACCAGTTTGGGGAGAAGAAATGAACCCAGATGAAAACAACACAGGAATTCCCCAATTCAAGAACAGCTCAGCAGAAATCACAAGGAAAGGAGGGCTATGGAAGGGCAGGAAAAAGGAACTCCCTTGCCATGTATATCCACTCCAGTAGAGATAATGTGGGACCTTGGAAAGTCTGAGTCTGAGTTATCAGAGTTATCACCTTATATGTAGAATGGTAAGAAAATATGGAAGATCCCGCTACTGAAAAAAGATACCTGAATTGGAGATGACTCTGTAATGTAGACCTTTGTGAGGAAGTGTAGTAAAGTATGAAACCATTCCTTTCATTTGGCAGGCAGAGGGTGGCCAAGAGCAAAGAGTGTGAGGAATAGCTCAAATGTTTATGTTTGAGTGGCCAAGGTTCCAATAACATAATCCTCATATTGAATAGAATGTAGATCCATGCATTTCCCAGGAGCAGGCCCCATCTCAACTAGATTCAAATATCCATGGATAAAACTCCCTGCTCTTCCAGCTAAAATTAACAGTTAAGGTGTCCAGACATCTCTAACAGGGGTGTGCTGGAGCAAGTTTATTCTGGGTGCAGCTTTCCCCCAAAAGGCCCGTTGTTAAACGTTTATCAAAATATCATTACTTCTAGACTACTGGGACTTGTGAGATGTGTTTAATGAAGAGCAGAATTAGAACTAGGGGGATTTTAGGATTTTTTTATAATTATAAGTTTTATAATTGCCAGTTTGTCCTCATGATCTCCCCATCAAATGGACAAATTTATAAATCAAGAGAGATGAACCTCACAGATATAGAGTTTGGAAAATATCAAGAAGGGAATTAATCAGTGTCTTAATCACCACCTAAATGTTGGGGGCAGCTAGGTGGTACAGTGGATAGAACACCAGTACAGGAGTCAGAAGGACCTGAGTTTAAATCTCACCTCTGACACTTGACACTCACTAGCTGTGTGACCTTGGGCAAGTCACTTAACACCAATTGCATCATCTTGGGTCATCTCCAGTCATCCTGATGAATATCTGGTCACTGGATTCAGTTGGCTCTGTAGGAAAAGTGAGGCTCTGGTGACCTGCACAGCCCTTCCTCACTCAAAACAAAGTCAAGTGCAAGTCCTGTCATTATTTCTCTGATGGCATGGTCTTCTTTGGCAATGAAGGATGAACACACCTGAACATTCCTCTTATTCCCTGGGGTAAAAGCAGGGAGAAAGCTATGACCCTGCATTTACAACCAGGGACTCAACAAACTATCTATGACTAACTAGCTATTACCTCTTTTATAGATGTACTCAGAAGGTTAGAGAGGGTTACAATTATAAGTAAATTGAGCTAATAGGGAGCTCATAACCTTGTGAGAATCAGGGGCAGCAATGAGTAGAAGATGGGACTCTACACTATGAATATCAATTTATCTTTTGGACAGTCCAATACCCAAGCAACATTTTAATATATTCTCAGTAACCATCTGGATCACTGGTTTACTTTAATGATTTCTATTTTTTACCCCATGCACATCTGTCATATACATAAGGAGGTTATTAACTCATAAGGAACAGGTTAACCCAGTCATAGCACTTTGTCTCCTATTATATATCAGAGAAATACGCTTTTCACTAGCCTCAGAAAAAACATTCTCAAGATTTATTTTATGACCATATGCACTATAAATGAATCCAAATGACAAGCAAGCCAAATGGGATTAAGTGAAAATCCCTGGAGTACTGGCATACAATCGACAAACTGGTCCATATTTTGGTGATGTTTGTCCTGAATGGGTGGAAAGATGTAGGAGTAAACATCCAGATAGACACTGGACACTGTCCAGCAGCAAATGTTCCTGCCCTGCCTTCCCTCACTCCTGATTCTAGGTGACTCTGGATTCTCATTCCCAGGAAGTTGGAGCCAGTCTTCACATGGCATAACCCCTGGTGCCCTCGCCATCCTGATTGCTTCTTTCTATATTTCCATATTCCACACAATAGTCTTCCTAAAAGTTAGAGCCCATAACTAAACATAATTCCATGTCAACCATCACAAAACCTTACCTTCCCATTAATAATCATCCAATCAATCAATAAACATTGATTAAGCACCTACTATGTGTCAGGCAAAAGATAATCCCTCCCTCAAGGAGCTTATCCACATGTCCATTCTAGCCAACACCAGTGGCCAGAGGTTAATTCTTTTGTCACTTTCTACCCTAGATAACCCATTAGCAGAACATTATAATGTACCATAATATACGGCCTCTTCTTGGCATTGTGGGGGCTTAGTGAAGTATATTTTCTTCCTTTGAAGGAAGGGAGGATTCTAATATGAAGAAAAGAAGACGAGGTCTGTGAGACAGTTTTCAGCAGATATATTCCTTTCTTTTCACATGGTGCTTGGTCATCATGGCCCTGGATTCTGACCCCTTCATAAAGGCAACCAGGAGCTTATGAAGTATGGATGTGTTGTCCCAAAAATCTGCATGTGAGTCCATGGTCAGGTTCACTGGAGGCTCAGAGTCCACACATAGAACATAAAAATGAGGAGGTCTGATCAATGACGCCATGGCAAAGCTCAGTACTCCGTTTTTCAGAAGGGGTGCCCAGCAGTGGCCATCACCACATCAATGAAAATTTTTAAAATCTTTTGAAAATTAAAATATGATTTTATTATGCTTACAATAAAAATGGTCATAGTTAATCCATTATAGAACTATGTATTTGCACAGAAAATTGCAAGTAATTTTCATTGAAAAGATATAATGATGTGAAGACAGCTACCATACTTAATGCCATGTTGTTTGCTGAGACTACTCATAGAGAGGAGAGAGTAAGAGAAGCACATTCCTGAAATTGTGGAAGAAATAACAGAGAGAGCTATCACTCTGGATTAATTCTGACCAACAAACAGAAAGTAGAACTATGGGGAAAAGTAACCCTGAGCTCTAGGAGTTCATTATCAGTAGTGAAAGGAATGTGGCCCATTAGCAGACATGCTTCTAGACTTTGGGAATATGGATTTCAAGATTTTCCAAGAATATGACTTTTCCCACCACTCTTTATCCTCTAACCCTAATGCATAGGCTGGGAAGAACTACCCACCACTACTTACAGACCATTTCATTGCTAAATCTCCATCTTTTTGTAATTGGTGTCTGATCGAGTTCAGATTAATTCTCAGCTGACTACGCAAGGATTTGAGTGGTAGCCAAAGCATCCTGGTACATAATGTCTTAATGAACTATCAAGTCATTTGAACTATGCAAGATTATGCATCTTCAGAAAAAGTTTGAGCAAAGAAAGTGTTGAGTAAGCTAGGAAATTTTCTTTCTAGCTTTGGGCAGAGATGCCAATCTTTGGCCAGTGATTAGAGGAGAGAAATCTTTTACATAGGGGCAAATAGGCTATATTATTTTCAATTTTATTAATATTTCCATGAATTTCTCCAAAAAGCAGGAAGAGAACTCTACATTGATATACCTCTGGACCTAAGTAAACCCACTGATTTTTGTGATTGGACATCACTAACAGCCTCAAACTCACTCTACCTACCTTCCTGCTAGAAGGGACAAGAGCACAGTAGTCCCTGAGGCAACAAGTTTCCACTCCTGGCCCAAAGCAAGGCTCAGTCCTGAACCCGCTTCCAGCACAATGAAACTGAGATAGGTGTGGTGTAAGTGTATTCTTTTCTTGCCCTTTTTCTGGTTGAGAGGGTAAATGGGCTGGCCATCAACCAGCCTTCTAAGCTCTCCAAAACATCACCTAGAGATACTTGAATAACCTTTCCTCTTTCTAAGTTTGTGCAATCCATTTATTCTTCTTTTCCATTCTAATAGTTGTCATTTATTCACTTTTGGGGACATTTTCTTAATAATTTTGGTATCTCCAATTTTGACCCTATAGTGTTTGACTTTGTCACTTTAGCAGCTTCTTGGGAATCCGCTGCCCAAAGCATCAGGGTGAAATGAGAAAAGAATTTCAGTGAAATCTGCGAAGCTAGGTGAGAATCCTGACTCTGCCACTTAACATCTACCTCTGTGGACCTTGGACAAGTATTTATTCTCTCTGGGTTCCAGTTTCCTCAAATGTAAAATGAGGTAGACTACTTAAGTTCCATCCAACTTTAAGTCTATGATCCTCTGATGATTCCAGGACCTTCCACCATTCCTGATGTCTGACCTATGAACTCTCATTATTAGGTAACGTCCTATATCCATTTCCTCTGCCAATTCCAGGGACATTGAGCATCCAGAGAGAAAGTTACAAAATGCTGCCTTTGAACTTCTCTCTCTATGCTGTGCCTTTGCAATATCACTTACTCCCACAGCTTCAACTACTACCTCTAAGCAGATGAACCCCAAAATGTCTATTTCCAACCCCAAACTTTCTAAAACTTCAGGCCTATATTACCAAATGTCTACACATCACTCAAATACCCCACTGATACCTAAAATTCCACCTGTCCCAAATCAAGGTTATCCTCTTTCTTCTCAAACCTGCTCTGCCTTCGGACTTGATGATACGTGTAGGCAGTACAACCACTTACCCAGGCTCCTGTGTTTAAAACTTTGTTTTCATGACATCTTGAGGGAGAAGATCTTCCTTTTCCCTCATCTCCCATTACCAACCAGTTATCAAATCTTGATTCTGCCTTTCATATCTGACTCCTTCTCCTATTTCCCCAGGCCCATGTTACTACCTACCTCGAATCTTACAATAGCTTCCTAATAAATGCCATCTCAATTGACTTTCCCATCCAATCCACCTTTTGTATGCTGCCAGAGTAGGTGTCCTTATTTGTAGTTTTGGCTATTTCTTTCCATTTATAGAATGTCAATGGTGTCCTCATTCCTGAGAAAAACCTTAAATCCTTTGCTGGAATTCAAGACAAAGAACTCAACTCTCTCCATCACATGGTACCACTTTGCCCTTTTGACATTCTGAAACCAGTCATTTTATGTTCTAACATCGCAGGGAAAGAACATTGGGTATGAATTCAAGAGGACTAGAGGTCATCGAAAGGCATCATGGTGTAGTAAATAAAGTGCTATACTTGTAGTCAGGAAGTCCTGGGTTCAAATATCATCTCAGACACTTATAAATATGACCCTGGATAAGCCACTTCAATTCTCTGGGTCTCAATTTCTTAAATGAGGGGCTAGATATGATAGCTTGTAAGGCTCCTTCTTCAGCTCTGAATTTATGAGCTGAGTTTAAATGAAAATCCTGCAAGTTCCAGCTCTAAATATCCTGCTAGTACTCTACTTGGGACCGCCTAATTTGCTGTGCTTTCCCACCTGCCATGCCATTGCTCCTTCTGCCTAGAATATCTTTTCTTCCCTTTATTGCCTATAGAATATCTAACCATACTTTAAATCCCTATGCAAATACCACCTCCTCCAAGAAGTATTTCCTTATTTTCCCCAACTTAAGCATCTGTCCCAGTCAATAATATACTTTTCCCCTTTGACTCTCATAGAGCAAATTATTCTGTAAACTCTCTATTGCATTTGCCAAGTATTATGTGTTATTCCTTTACTATACTTTAAGACCCAAGATATAAGGACACAGATTGTGTATTAATTGAATCTTGTATCTCCTTCTAGCACTTCTCACTGTGCTCCACACAGTAGAACTCTTTTGAGAAGTATCTGTTAAATTAAAATGAATTTGATTAGTTAGAGGAAAAGAGTTCTTGTATAACTCCTATTTTGCTTTCATTGTTTGTGGTTTATAATTGAAAAGGACTCAAATGACATCACAACATGAGGGTCAAGGTACAGTGTATCTTACTGTGGCTGATCAAACCAATACTAGCTCAGAAGGCCCTACTTGAGGTTGGGCACAAAGAGCCCATGTGAACATTTGGGAAAGAGATGTCTCTAAAGTTGGGCATCTCATGTTTCTTTTGAGTTACTGCAATTCTGCTTTGCTCATAGAGCAAATAGCCTTCTTTGATAGGAGGTTCTGTGCCAGTGTCTCCCATGTCTCCCAATTGATACAAATGTTCTTCAGAGATACCTTGAAAGCATCCTTGTATGGTTTCTTTAGCCCTCCATGTGAGCACCTGCCTCGCCTGAGTTCTCTGTAAACTTGTCTTTTGGGCAAGTGCATGTTGGATATTTGAACAATATGGCCAGCCCATTAGGATTGTTTTCTCTATACTAGAGTTTGAATGTTTGGCAGGTCAGCTTGAGAAAGGACCTGTGTCTGGTACCTTCTCTTGGTAGATGATCTTCAAAATCTCCCTAAAATAATCCAAATAGAAGTAGTTCAGTTTCCTGGCAAGGCACCGGTATACTGTCCAGATTTTATAGGCATACAACAATGAGGTCAAATGGCTCTCTGGACCTTCGATTTGCTAAGAAGCCTAATTTTTTTTCTTTCCCACACTTTCAGAGCTTCCTAAATCCTGAACTTCATTCAGAAGAATGTTTTTTTTTTTCAAACTGGAAAATAGGAAACAAACATAGTTAATAGGAAAATGAAAACTGGGATGCATGAGTAAAGAGTAGCTAGTTATTTTAAATAAATTCAAATTCCCAATGAATCATATACTAAGGAAAGTCTACATGCTGACATATCCTAAGTACTAAAAGAATCTGCAAATAGGGTTATGAAACTCCTATGGATATTCCTGGAAAACAGAATGACAGCCAGAATACTGGACATGGGCAAATGTTGTCCCAATTTTTGAAAGAGAGAGAAGGGTTGGATTCAGAAACTAGAGAATATAGACCTTAGCATCAAACTGGAGCAAAATTCTGAAGTGGATTATGAAAGAGATCATTCGTGACCACTTAGAAAGAGAAGTGGTGTTCATGGAGTAAGCATTTTGTCAAGCTAACTACACATGCTTTCTGATAACTTTAGTAGACTGACAGATTAGAGGAATGCCATAGACATGGTTGATATGAATTTCAGCAGGGCATTTGTCTGTGCCCCTTATGATATTCTTAATGGAGATATGTGGACAGGGTAATAGTACCACTGGGTAGACTTGTAGTTGGTTGAACAAAAGAACTCAAAGAAAGCTGAGATTTCTATCAACCAGAAAGGAGATTCCTAGTGGCATGCCATAGGGCCCTGTCCTGTTCATTATTTTGTTAATGACATAGATAAAGACATGGAAAATATTGTTATCAAATTTTCAAATGAAACAAACTTGAGAATGAATACACTGGAAAACCAATATCAGGATCCAAAATTTTCCTGTCAGGCTGGAAATAAAGGCCTAAATAATAATATTTGATAAAAGATAAATGTAAACCCTGTATTTAGGAGTATCAACTTTAAAGGTCTGGTATAGAGAAGGCTAGCCACCATTTACATAAAAAAGACACAGACATTTTACAAATCCATAAATTCAGTAAGACCCTACATACATGTAAGTATGACCACTAAAATGCTAGCACAACCATAGAATTTGATATATACTGTTCCAAACAAGAGAGGCCAGGGGCTCATTAGACTTTTCATGGATACAACCTTTGGAATGTCAGTCAATCATTTCAGGTGATGAGTTTATCCTGGGTGAGGCATGTAGGTGGAATTAAAACTAAGCGAAGCAGGTGGTGAAAAATTAGAATTTAGTTGGAAGTTCTGAGCCCTTTTTAAGAGAAGACATTGGGAGGAGTTTGTTGCTTCATTCTCCAATCAAAGGGGAGACAAACTGAGAGGGTTGAGGAGGTATTGACTATTAAACTGAGTTATTCTCCATGATGACCAGATTTCAGGTGATGAATATAATGTTGGAGCTTTGTCTTCAATTCTGGGTTCCATATTTTAAGAAGGAAATTAATTAATTGTAAAACATCAGAGCAGAACAGTCAGGAAGTTAAGGGGTCTACAAATCATATCATGTGAGGAACTGATGAATTGAATGAAAATTAGCCTACAAATGAAAATGTAAAGAGTTGTCGTCAAAAAGTGGGGATAAACACATTTAGTATGGGCAAGGGAAAAAACATTGACTTTCAAGTCAGAAAATCTGCATTTAAATCAAGTGTCTGCTAATTATGGCATGTGTGACTTTGGATATGTCACTTTACCTTCTGGGCCTCAGTTTCCACATTGGGAATATGAAAAGGTTCAATGAGATGACCTCTAAAGTGCCTTCATGCTCTAAATTTATTATCTCAGTAGTTACAGAAGACAGAATCATAGAATGCTAGAGTTAAGAAAGGACCTTCAAATCATCTAATTCAACTGCAATATTTTTAATGGTCATAGGTCTCAGATTTAGAGTTTTAAGGAATATTTGGATTGGAATCTAGGTCTTCATTCCCCACCCTCCCTGTGCAAAAGGGAGGTGGGAAACCAGGGTCACACACCCCTCCTTTTACATAAGAAGGGGGATCCTGGGTGTGGAATGCTACATATAATGTTAGGCTTCTTTGTCTAGTTTTGTGGAACTTGTTTTTCTTTTCTTTTTCCCTTGCTTCATATTTTATTTTAAAAGATGGCTATCTGTGAGAGGGTTACAGTAGCAAAATATAAATGATACAGATTTTATATATATATATATATGTGTGTGTATATATATAACTAATACATATATAAAACATATGTAAATAAAAATTATTTTTTAAACAAATATAAATTATGTAAGGAAAAAAAATACTAGTTCTCCAGATTCCCATTTTAATGCCTTTGACATTACACACATAAAATACTACCTCTGAAACTGAGTGTAAATTATAGAACCATAGTGGTGAAGTCAATATAAAGATTCACTTTCTAACAATTGGAGCTATCAAAAATTGGAAAGCAGTGTGAACTTTTTAAAATTTCATTTCATTTTATTTTTTTTCAATGAACAAGCATTTATGTTTATTTCTTCTAAACTCCCCAATAGAAAAAGAAAAAAAAAAACAAAATCAAACCCTTGCAATAAATATGCACAATCAACCAACACAATTCCTACATTGGATATATCCAAAAATACAGCTTTTATTCTGCATCTTGATTCTACCACCACTCTCAGAAAGGATGGATAGATAGCAATTTTTATTTTTGGTCCTCTGGGTTTGTGGTTGAGCATTAAGTTGATCAGAGTTCTTAAGTTTTTCAAAATAGCTTTTTCTATATAATGTTATGGTCAGTGTCTAAATTTTTCCCTTGATGCTGTTCACTTTACTCAGCATCAGTTCATACAAGTCCTCCCAGGTTTCTTGGAAACCATCCCTCTAGTGATTTTCATAGTTCATGGTGTCATGTTGAAGTCCAGCTGAATGGTGAGGGTGCTGGATTGGATGGACGGAGGTCATTCAAGTGATGTACTGGTGGACAAGAAGGATGTAGCTATCCTGATTCTCCCCATAGAACTCCTCCATAAGACTTTCTGCTACAGTAGAATATGCGGAATATTTTTTTCAGTCCCAATAACCAGCTTAATCAAGTTTGGAGGTACTGGTTACCAGGTTGCTTTCAGGAGGACACATAAAAATTGCAGTCTCAGAGATAAGAGCTGGAACTTCTTACGTTCCAGTATTACTGAATCACAGAAATCCCAACGATCTGAGCTGCCATTTTGTCCAACCAATGGCAAAAAAAAAAAAAATTCCCATTACAATATACCAACAAATGATTATCTAGCACTTGCTTGGAAACTTCCATTGGGTAACACATAGTCCCTCAGACAAGACCCATCACTAGCTGTAACTACATAAAAGCTCACCCTCAGAAACACCTAGGCTTTTCAACTAAAGATCTCAGAATCACTCAGGATAAGATCACACTCCCTCCTAAGGCAGCCCTTTCCACACTGGGAAAGAACTCTAGTTGTTAGGAGGCTTTTCCTTACATTGAGCTGATTCAGTTTCTTTGCAACTTTCTTTCACTATTCTTAGTGCTGTCCTCTGGAGCCAATTCCTCTTTCATATGAAGCTTTTCAAATACTTGAAGATAGACTTGCATCACCCTCTCAAGTATTTTCTTCATCAAAATAAAAATTCTCCATTTCTACAACTGCTGCATATATGGATTTAAGATATACGACATGCCATTTCCTCTTGCATTATCCCTTATCTTAATCAGTATCCACAAGCTTATCCACAGATCTCTTTAATTATGCTGTGGTTAATTACACATTATAGTTATTTGTGTTTTCTCCTCCTATTAGAGTGTAAACTGCACAAGAGTAAGGACCACAATTTATCAGCAGTTGGCATCTTCTTTAGAGCCTAGAATACAGAAGGCACTTCATAAATATCTGTGGAATTGGATAGAATGACAACTTGTTGATGTTTAGAGAGGCTTTCTGCTTTGGGGAAAAGCAATAGCTGGAGGTAATATCATAATTAACTTATAACAATAAAATTCTGTAACTCCATAAAGCTGGAGAATTTATATCATAGATTCATCAGTCCCAATATAATAATGATAATAATGCCATTAATAGTAATTTAATAATAATAACTGGCATTTATAAAGCACTTTACAGTTTGCAAAAAACAAAAACAACTTTTCAAATATAATCTCATCTTATCCTCACAGTAACCCTAGGAAGTAAGGGGTATTATTATCCCCCTTTTACAGATGAGGTTCACTGAGGCAGACGTAAGTTAAGTGAATTGCCCAAGGCCACACAGCTACTAAGTATCTGAAGCTAGATTTGAATTCAGACCTTCCTGACTATAACCGGTGCTTCAACCGCTATATTACATAACTTCCTCTAAACTTAAAATATTGCCATATTTTCGTCCTGTACTCTAGAATTTTATTATAAATATTTTAAGGAAGTAATTATTACTATTCTGATTTCCTTACCTGATTTTTGCCTTATATACATAATTGGAGACAGTGATGAAATTGTGAATTATGTTATAATGATGGCGCCATCAAATTCAGAGCTGCTGATAAAATATAAAATTAGAAGTTAGGAAGTTAAAGCAGACATCAATTAAGATAGGACCTACAAAGGTTCAGTCCTATTCCCCAATCTCTATTTCATGTATAAACATTTATATTTTAAGTACAATAACCTCTGTGTTTATCTATATAGGAGATTAATAATTGGACTGATAGAACTGTCCTTGCTTTGTGTTTTACTTTTTAATTTTATTTAGAAGCAATCTTCTAATGTATATCCAAAGACTCAATTGTTTTGTATTTTAACTCCTAATTTCAAAAGGTTATGATTGTGTAGTTCACTTGAAATTTCATATTTTGGTTATATTGTTCCAGCTTTAGCCTCATAAAGTTAAAAAAATTAAAAATAGTTCCAATGAAAGACATAGCTTTAGTTTTGATACCATCTCTCAAAAAATCAGTTCATTTAAAAGAACACAGTCTAAAAATCAGTTTAGTGATCCATTGACTGAATTGATTGGATTTTTTGTTGAGAACATTAACTCATCAACTGAGTTGACCAGCTGATTTTGATTGGGGCTTTTGGGGGTGGGGCTGCTATAGCCTATTTCCCTCCTTTTTGGAACCTGACCAGGAGAGTAACTGTGCAGGGGCTCATGATGGAATGTACATTGCAAATTTAGGATTTCATCATCATACAGCCAAAATTCTTTTATTTTTAGTTCAGTGGAGGGACAGGGTCAGATCCATACTTTAGAAAAATCATGTTGGCAGTAGACCGTACTAGAGAGAGACTTGGGGCAGAGAGACCATTGGAATTTTCATGGTCCAGGCAAGAGGAAATAAGGCCTGAACTAGAGAAGGGGACATATGTAGGAAATGTTGTAGAGAAAGAAATTACAATATTTGGCAACTTTTGGATATGCAGGGTGAAAGGGGGGGGGGGTTGGGGATCACATGGAGGTTATCAACCAAGAAGACTAGAATGATAGTCCGTCACATGAGACCCATCACTAGCTATAACTACATAAACGCTCACCATGTCCCTCAGAAATACCTGGGCTTTTCCACTGAGGATCTCAGAATCACTCAGGATAAGGCCAAAAACCAAACGAAAAACAATGGCCACCACTCTCTGTCATCCCAGAATCAATGCTTTTCAACCCTGGCACTCAATCACAAAACAAATATAACCCACTGTGCCCTCATGGTTTTTGTTCTTTTATTTTCTTGTACTGTACATCTCCCAAATGACAAGGACTCAGGAGAATTCTCCTAAGTTTCATGTGCATTGCAGTTGAAACTCCTTTTTTTCTAGAAACACATTTGTCTTTTTGTTTCATGGTCTCACTTGGCACCAAGTACCCAGTTCATGTGCCCATCAGATTAGATCGAATTACATGCTTTTACTACTCCTACAAGCTAATGCAACAGACCTACAATTAACCGTGGGCTGGTTTAAGCCCTAAATGGAACTAATGTCTGCCCTGACCAAATGCCTCAGGACCTACTTTTTTTTTCTGTAAATTGCTATTTTTTTAGGCTGTCTTCCAAAAGTTGAGCCCCTGAAACAAGTCAGAACTGTGAGCCTCCTGGACTCTATTCACAATTATTGTTGATCCTTAGCCATTTGTACTATCTCTGACAGCTAGCAAAAAAGCACAATATTGCCCTTGTAAGGAAAGAACCGATCAAGACCAATGATGTAATGTCATTCAAGCTTATATAATATCATAACTGAGAAGAAACTATCCCCCACCCCCGCTACTATCCCTCCCCACTCGGGGTTCATATTTATATCTCAAGACATGCAATGAAATAATGTTGCCTCAGACTCAGCTAGCACGCGAGTTTAAAAAAAAAAATCCACTTGTCATCTGAATTGAAAATGCCAAGAGTGTTGGAAGCTCCCAGCACCATGAGTTCTGAAATAATGACAATATTCAGTTTTGGTCTGGCTGGTTATATTTTGAAAATTTCAGAAGGGGAAATAGATAGAAGGATGAAAAGAAGCATGGATCCTGCCTGTGGGCTCCCTAAAGAAGTAACCTAATGTCAGGAAAACATTTCCTTTCATTTTCCTCAGTATGGCCTTACTGGATGTCATCCATTGAGAAGGACAATCAGATAACATCATACCTGGTACCTGTGGAATTTGCTGCTCCTGGCATGAGAATTGAAAGGAGAGCCAACTAAGTTGAGGGGAGGAAAGGATGACATTGTTGGAAGGGCAATGGTGCTATGTCGTTCTTTGGTGGAGCAACATGTCTTATTTCCCTAAATAGGCATCAAAAAGCCAGTGATGTAGTTAATTAAGAACAAGAATGCCTTTCTGGTCATCCCTTCTCTGTGTAGCAATGGTCACTGGAATGACTTTGATGGGACCTGACATATCTAATACTTCACCTGAAAGACAGTAATCATAGTATCATTTTCAGCTTTCATTTTGATTTCCCTCTTCTACTCAAATCATTGACTGCATAGCAAACCTAAATGACTCCATTGAAAGCTCAGCAAACTAAGTAAATCATTGCTCTACCCTAGGAGGTTGTGAATCCCCTCTCCTTCCACAACAGCAAGCTCCTTGAAATAAAATCAGAATATAATGCAACCTAATTTTGGTTTCTCTTTCCTCTAAGGTCTTTGTCCAACTCCACGTAATTAATTCATCTAAATAGTCAAACCCATCACTTCCAAATTGGGGGAAATAGGCAACGGAAAGTAAGTGGCTCAAAGGATATGCAAATATAGAATTATAATGTACATTCATAGAATGATTGAATTTCAAAGTTGGAAGTGACTTCAGTGAATAATCTAACTCATACTAGAAAAAGAAACCTCATTACTCTAAACCATCTGACCTTTGCTTGAAAACCTATATGGGTAAGCCCACCATTTCCTGAGGAAGTGCTTTCCTCTTTGGGATAGCTCTATTTGTTAGGGAGTCTCCCCCACCCCCATCCCCATATCAAGGCTAAATTTACCTCTGCAACTTCTGCTCACATTAGAAAAAGGCTAATCCCTCTATTTGCTGGCTTTTCACATGCTTGGAAATAGCTATCATGTTCTTCCCCTTACTTGCCAACCACTCCTCCCAGTTTTTTCTTCTTCAGATAAATGTTCTTCCTTCCTTCAACCTGTCCTCATATGATGTATTCATGAACTTCAGATCCTTCACAATTCTGGCTATCTTCTCTGGAAGTTTTCTCATTTACCCTCAGTGTTACCTCACATAGCCCCAATTCACAACATGCTATGGACTTTGCTGTCACCAAACATGGTACTGAACCAGGTGGTCTCTGGTTTTATGCAATGTGGGCTGATCACATGCTAACAATGGGTAACAAAATAGTGTGCATGTTGATTCTACAAGCTTTATCGACTTCCTCTAGAAATATTAGATCAAATACTCATTCCTGGCAATTTTCCACTTTGTTTTGGAAGGGAGAACTTGTCATAAGATAATGCCTAATAAGATAGTGTTTCTAAGGTTATACCTGTACATATTATGTATGTACACTATACCCAGTATACTATGATCCTAAAAAGCTCCCACTTCAATGAGTGGGCACTGTCAGCCCTTATACTCCCAGAAGAGTTTTCATTATGCCAATATTGTCCAGTTCTGATTAGAAGGCATGAGAATGACTTTGAATGTTTTAGTAGACGATACTCTCAAGGTTTCTCTGAAGAACTTTGGAATTGATAGAATGGCATGGGAGACACTGGCACAGGACTGCCAAGTATGACACGCCCGCATCAAAGAAGGCTCTGTGCTCTGTGAGCAAGGCAGAAGTGCAGTAGCTCAAAAGTAATATGAGATGCACAAATTTAGAGACATCTCCGTTCCAAATGTTCACATGGACTTTTGTGGCTGACCTGTGGTAGAACTTTCTGGGCTCATATTGGTCTGATCAGTCACAGATTCCAACATAGTAATGCCATTTTGGTCATCTTCAACACAAAGGATGGATGACCAAGAAGACAAGATTGAAGTGGGAAGATCAGGGTTGAAATCCACGTTCTATGGCTTATGATCTATGTTACCCTGGGGTCATAGTTCCTCCTCCCTTTGCCTCAGTTTTCTCATCTATGAAATGAGAAGGTTGGACTAGCTGATCTCTAAAGGTCCTTGTGACTCCAAGTCTTATACTCCTACATGTGTTCAGGCTAAATCGTACTCTTTCTGATTTCAATATAATTATGATTTCCTTTTCCTCTGAGCACTGAGTCCCACTTATACCAGAAACTACTTCCATCTCAAACTCTGCTGTTTGTGTCCTATTCCCTTTCAAGGTCACCAGGTTTAAAGAAGTGTTTTCTTAAAGCACTCTCCTTTTGTGTACTGGATGATTCTCCCTTACCCCTCCTCCACATCTATAATCTTGTTTACACATTTTACTCATAATCAGAGCATTAATCTAAGCTACACACACGTGCATACATGTTTGGTAGATACCTGTCAGCATGTAATTATGCTGACGACTTTGAATTATTGGATTCCTTCCAGCTACGTTCAACCTTCAAACCCCATTTCCCCACCTTTGCATAGTTGCTTCTGACTTAGGCAGCCCCTGGGGCACCTGGCCTATCCCATCCTTTCAGTCTTGTCTTTTCTTGTCCCTATAAAGATATGTAGCCACAGGCTATACGATTTTGAGACAAAACATGTAATACATTTTACTACCCAACTGAGTCTGGGAGCAGAAACCCTTCCCTCTGCACCTCAGTCTAACTGTCGGCTTATTAATTAGTATTTTATTGGTTCAAATGCTTGCTCAAACACAGTAGGACTATTTTTCCCATGTTTCTCATGTTTTTGTTCATGCTGCCCTGCTGCCCTGGGCTTGCGCGCTGTCAGCTAACACAGAGACTGAGGAAAAACAGACATATGCTTAGGTCAAGATCTTTATGCCTGAAAATGTGAGTTTGGCCTTAGAGTGTTTTCCCCTATTCTTTGAGCCATGTCGAGCAGTTCTCCTAACATGTGTGAGAGGGCATACTGTGATGTGAGAAGGGAGCAAAGACAGAAAGTTGACATGGCTCCATTCCTGAGCAAAAGGATCATTGCAACTTGTATTAAAAGCAAAAAATTGTGAAGCAAATAATAACAGTACTAATCCTTTCAACAGATTTTTCCAGAGCTGGTATCCTAGATGAGTGGCCCTTCAGTTTGGGGTCTAAGGGTTACATTTCCTACTACTAGCCAAGCTGTGTCAAGGTTCCAGGCATTTTGGTATTATTATACAGTCCCTTTAAACGCACGTCCTACTTGAATACCTCCAAATTTGACCTTGTCAAGAGAAAATTATTCGTATAAGAGCAATTTTGGAAAAATGTGGAATTTCATAAGCAGGGTGTGAAGGTACTTGTGACTTTGATGAAAGGTCACATGCTAAAATCTGAGGGAAAAAAATACTGCCTTTGCATGGAAGGCTACACTCACCTCTTTCTCACCAAACTAATCCAACCAACAAAGTGATCATTGCTTTTTCATTTACTTAAAGTGTCCTTATTTTCTTCCTTAAAAATTCCTAGGAAAACAAAAAGTTGCCCCCATCATTATCAAAGAATATCACTATAAGAGATAAACCCAGATTGGAACTCTCTTTTTGTGTCCTTGTTTTTCCATGAATAAACCTACAGATAACTTGTTTAGAAGATTGTATTCATCAACTCTTGTTTTCTTTCTAGGCAATCTGTTTCCCCTAACCTCCCCATTCCTGAAGCCAGAGACAGAATTTTGAACCTTATTCAATGGAAAGCTTACTGTAGGCTTGACCCACCAGCCCTACTATCTCCTCACACCCCTAGCAAAAGAGCTAAAAAATAAAAACAGGACATCCTGGTGATGGAACTCTTGGGGTTTTTTGTTTGTTTGTTTGATATTATTGGACCAAAAGTAATTTCAAATGGATTCAGAGTTGAATTACTTCCCATCACAAAGAATTTGATTGTTGGAAGGGATCTTGTTTAAAGTCTTTATTCATAAGAAAACAGACTTAGGGAAAAGTCATTTTAGCCCAAGTTACATAATAATAATTATTATAATAATAACAGCTAATATATAGTATAAAGCATTATATATACACTATTAATTAGATCCATCCAACAACCCTGGGATGTAGGTGTTAATATCCCCATTTTACAAATGAAGAAACTGAGACTGGAGCAAGAATCCAAGTTTCCTGAAAACAACTCCAGTCGGGAGTTACTGTTTTTACTCCAGTAGATCAAGTTGCCTTTCCATAAAAGCCCACACTTTCCCATCCTGATGCAATGAAAGGAGAATACCTAGAAATATATTCATATGTGCATGAATACACACTTGCATAATGCATATCTACAAACATATACATGCACACATAGATATATACATATTTAGTATGTGTCAATAGAAGATTTTGGAAGAAAGAATTGTCATCCGAGCATAAAGAGGTGAAAATTTTGGATTTGAGAGCTTTTCCATTGTCTTCTCAAGGGCAAAATTGATAGCAATGAAATAAATAACCACAGATGTTAGCCATGAATGAAGTCAGAATGTATACTACCATGTGTGGCAAGTGCCAGTTCTCTTCTTGTATAGGAACAGAACAGCAGTTACGGTGGGTTCAGCTATCTCTGATTGTCTCTGTGTGTGAAGCAGCACTTGCCAGGTGTTCTCTGTCATAGATCAAGGCTCAGTCCAGACCCAACTCTGCATGTGGATGACTCAGCCCTTGCCTGTTCCCCATCTCCTCCCAGGTCTGCTCTTTTCCTTCCATAGGCTTCATAGACTTCAAAGTCAGTACTGACCTGGAGGTTAGTTTCTTCTGGTCTTTTGCTGACTTTGGAGACCATTGCTATTCACATCATTTGGAGAAAAAAAAAAGATGAAAAGGAAAGAAAAAAACACTTAGGATCAAAAAACAAAATAACAAGGTAGATATCACTATGCCTCACACTACTATTTAAAAAAATTTTAAAGCATAAAAGTAGTACTCAGAATACAGTTGCTAATGGAAAAAGAAAACAGTTTTATGAGGAGGTAAGTAATGCGAAAATAAGGAAGCATGTAAAGACTTGAAGAAAAACCAGTTCCTCCATCTTATTAGTAACAACAAAGCAGAGGAAAGCATGGAGAAAGGGAAGTAAGTCCTAGACCAGGAATCCGGAGACGCATATTCTAGCCCTCCCTAGTTTTGCCGTTAATTAGTTATGTGACATTGATCAAGTTTTTTAGTTATTCTAGGCCTCAGTTTCCTTATCTCTAAAATGAAGAGATTATAGGAGGTTACCTCTAAAGTCCCTTCTCATTCTTATATTTTATTTCTACTACCTCCCCCAACTCTCCTAATTCTTCAGCCATATAGTCCCATTCAAAATGTGGACCTTTGACATTTGGGTAGAAGCCTGGAAAAGGGGCTTCCACACTGGCTGTATTTTTTGGGGGGTTGATCTAAATGGAAGCATCTTGTCCCTATTTCCCAACACCACCCCCAGCCTTTGGTCATGTATTTCTCCAAGATTGGATTGTCACTTTCTCCCTGTTTCTGATTCAAAGCAATAATTCCTTTCTTTCCTCTCACATATGCTTCCTTCATTTTACATCTTTATGTCCTCATTCTCATTTGGGTTTCAGCAATTTTAAATTCTCTGGCTCCAAGTCAGCACTTCTATCAGAACCAGTGTGGCTCCAGACTGTTCTACCCCCATTAAATCCAGGAAATAAAACAAAGGCTGTCTTGTTCCCAGTTTGATAGCCTGTGAGTTTAAAGAACGGGGGCTTCAAATCTTTTCACAATTTTGTTTTGGCACCAGAGCGTCTGTGTTTAATTCTGAGTCTCCCAGCCAGACTTGGGAAGCTGAAGTGATAATATCAACATGAGGGGAGATGGAGAGCACAATGAACCAGTGAGGATAACCACCCTTTTTTATTTTCCGCAGGGAGGGAGGGAGAGGGGGAAGGTTGCACACACAATCTCTACATACATGTATGCATGTATGTGTACATACATAGATTAATGTGTATATATATATATTCATGTAGATAGTTTGTGTAGCTTCAAACATGTATGTCTGTGTGTGTATGTGTGTGTGTGTGTGTGTGTGTGTGTGTGTGTGTGTGTATTTTAAAAGAGACTTGGTGAGGGATGAGAAAGGGAAGTCACAGAAATACTACACTGACCTAGGACAAAATAAAATGTCTGCTATCAAGGCCTATTTCCAACAGCACTCATTATAAAAGGCACCCAATTAAGCAGACAGTTTATATAGAGACATTTGTTTCTCTCAGCTCTGAAGTAGTTGCCCTGACTGTGTATTCTAAGATAGGATGTGTAGGGAAAGGGGGAGAAGAGGGGGAGGTTCTATTCAGTCTGATACAAGACTGAAATAGCTACAATTCCAATTGTATAATGAGACTTCTCCATAGATTGGCACAGACTTTGATTTTATTTATTTATTTTAATGTAGGACATATGAGTGGTACTGCATCATGCCTCTGGTCTGAACTGACACTTGACAGATACTATTGGAGAATGATTTTCATCATCATCAAGTTGTATGTTATAAAAGTAATGGGCATTATCTTGTACTACTTCCCATCAAAGTATTCACCATCCAATAAACCCACCTCTATTTTCCCATTTCTGTGCTTCTGCTTATGCCATTCCCTATACCTATCGCATAGCTAACCACAAAACCCTGCCATCTCTGCCCATTGACTTCCTATCTGTCCTCCAAAGCAAAGATAAAAATGGTACCTCTACCATGAAATCTCTCCTGATCTAGCCTATCACCTCTAACTTCTCTGAACTTCCACAGTACATTGTACTTCTCTCATGTACTTGTCTTATTTTTATCAGTGTAGCTTCTCTCTCTTAGAAACTGTAAACTCTAAGAAGGTAAGGCTTTGTCTCATGATTTTTTAAAAAATTTCCACAGAGTTTATCATGCTTTCTATATAGTACATCAAGGGTATATGCAAATATCTTTATTTGCAAAATGTGTGTTTGTGTGTGTGGATACATATGTGTGTGTGTATACATATATATATATATATATATATGCATATATACATAAATTGCTTAATAAATATTTAACGAATGAACAGATGAATGCCAGAATGTACATTTCAAGGGGACAGAATCAAGATGGTGGAGGAGAAGGACAGATCTGTAAAAACTCTCCACCAAAGCCCATAAAATACCTGTAAAAATGACTTTAAACAAATTCTAGAGCAGCAGAAGTTACAAAATGACAGAGTGAAAGAGATTTTCAGTCCAAGACCTCCAAGAAGGCCAACAGGAAAAGTCTATTGCACTGGGTTCTGAGGGGAACGTAACCCAGCCTTGGCCACATGGTGCAGCATGGACAGGACTAGAGCAGGCCTAAGGAAGCAAAATCCTTGGCAATAGCTGCACTTCCCAGATTGCTCAACCCACAAATGCCAAAGACAGCTTCAAAGATCAGTGGGAAAGCTCTTTCACCTGAGTGAGAAGGGAACACAACAGTCTGGCCCTGACGCAGCAGCAGCAGTGTCCATTTTTGGAACGGTCTGCCTAAAGACCCTGGGGGAATTGAGCAGTTGATCTGGTTCTCAGCTCTAAGTGGTGACCCTGGGGGAGGAGGAAGAGCTCTGGCATAGTAGAGCTGGAGGCGGTGGTGGAGAGGGAATTCTACTTGCAGATCCTAGGGAGAAAATTTTTTGGTTGCTCCAGACCAGTGCATAAACCAGGAGAGGAGTAAACTCCTCTCTCTTGATTGTGCCACCTTGGAGGAACTGAGAACTTACAGGTCCTTAGAGTATACCTTCTACCTGACAAAGGACTCAAAAATCAAGTAGGGAAAAAAATAAGACTATCGAAGGTTACTTTCTTGGTGAACAGGTATTTTCTTCCATCCATTCAGATGAGGAAAAACAATGCATACCATTGGAAGAAGACATAAAAGTAAAGGCTTCTGCATCAAAAACCTCCAAAGTAAATATGCAATGGTCTCAGGCCATGGAAAAGTTCAAAAAGGATTTTGAAAAATCAAGTAAGAGAGATGGAGGAAAAATTGGGAAGAGAAATGAGATCAATGCAAGAAAATCATGAAAAGTGAGTCAACAGCTTGCTAAAGGAGACCCCAAAAATGCTGAAGAAATTAAAACTTTTAAAAATAGACTAATTCAAATGGCAAAAGAGGTCAAAAAAGCCAATGAAGAGAAGAATGCTTTAAAAACCAGAATTAGCCAAATGGAAAAGGAGGTTCAAAAGCTCACTGAAGAAAATACTTCTTTAAAAGTTAGAATGGAGCAGATGGAAATGAATGACTTTATGAGAAACCAAGAAATTACAAAACAAAACCAAAAGAATGAAAAAGTTGAAGACAATGTGAAATATCTCATTGGAAAAACAACTGACCTGGAAAATAGATATAGGAGAGACAATTTAAAAATTATGGGACTACCTGAAAACCATGATCAAAAAATAGCCTAGACATCATCTTTCATGAAATTATCAAGGAAAATTTCCCTGATATTCTAGAACCAGAGGGCAAAATAAGTATTCAAGGAATCCACAAATCATCACCTGAAAGTGGTCCAAAAAGAGAAAATCCTAGGAATATTGTAGCCAAATTCCAGAGTTCCTATGTCAAGGAGAAAATATTGCAAGCAGCTAGAAAGAAACAATTCAAGTATTGTGGAAATACAATCAGGATAACACATGATCTAGCAGCTTCCACATTAAGGGATTGAAGGACTTGGAATATGTTATTCCAGAAGTAAAGAAATTAGGATTAAAACAAAGAATCACCTATCCAGCAAAACTGAGTATAATACTTCAGAGGAAAAAAAAGTCATTCAATGAAATAGAGGATTTTCAAGCATACTTGATGAAAAGACCAGAGCTGAATTAAAATTTTTACTTTAAAACACAAGAGTCAAGAGAAGCATGAAAATAGGAAAGAGAAATCCTAAGGGATTTACTAAAGTTGAACTGTTTACATTCCTACATAAAAAAGATCATGTTTGTAACTCTTGAAAAGTTTTTCAGTATTTGGGTGGTTGGAGGGATTTTACACATATACAGAGAGACAGAGGGCACAGGGTAAGTTGAATAGGAAGGGATGATATCTAAAAAACTAAAAATACAGGGTGAGAGAGGAATATATTGGGAGGAGAAAGGGAGAAATGGAATGGGGCAAACTATCTCTCATAAAAGAGGCAAGAAAACACTTTTTCAATGGAGGGAAAAAGCAGGGAGGTGAGAGGGGAAAAGTGAAGCTTAGTCTTATCACATCTAGCTTAAGGGGGGAATGACATGCACACTCAATTTGGTATGAAAGTCTATCTTACACTACAGGAAAGTAGGGGAGAAGGGGATAAGTGGGATCGGGGGAATGATAGAAGGGAGGAGGGAGTAATTAAAAGTAAATATTTTTGAGGAGAGACAAGGTCAAAAGAGAGAATAGAATAAATGGGGGGCAGGATAGGATGGGGGAAATATACTTAGTCTTACACAACAAAACTATTATGGGAGTCTTTTGCAAAGCTGCATATATATAGCTTATATTGAATTGCTTGCCTTCTCAATAAGGATGGGTGAGGAGGGAGGAAATGGGAGAAGTTGAAACTCAAAGTTTTCAGAACGAATGCTGAGAATTGTTTTTGCATACAACTGGGAAATAAGAAATACAGGTAATGTGGTATAGAAATCTATCTTGCCCTACAAGAAAAGAGAGAAGATGGGGACAAGGGAAAGGAGAGGTGTGATAGAAGGGAAGGTAGATTGGGTGAAGGGGTAATCAGAATGCAAGGTGTTTTGGGGTGGGGGAGGGGAGAGATGGAGAGAAAATTTGGAACTCAAAATTTTGTGGAAATGAATGTTGAAAACTGAAAATAAATAAACATTAAAAAATAAAAAACAAAAATAAATTTAAAAAAGAATGCACATTTCAAAATGAGTGTGAAAACTAGAACACAGCCATTTGAGTAGTTGTGAGGGCTGTGATTTCAATTAAGTCAGTATTCCTACCTACAGTGTAGATGGAAACTCATTGATGCCTGCCTATCCTAAATGATTCTTGCCCATGCCTTCCCATAACTCCTAGATCTAATCTACTGGGGGCCCTTCTTCCATTTCTCTTGACATTTTAAAGATACCCAACACAGGAAGGAGGGAGGAGAGTTTGGATTCTAATGGGGGTGAGGGAAAGACATCACAACCTGAATAAGTAAGTAATTACAAAATATATGCAATGTAAATACAAAATCATTTCCAAAGTGGTGGGAAGTGCACCAAAAACTGGAAGAGGGCTTCAGTGAAGAATTTTTATAGGAAATAGAAGTTGAGCTGAACTTTAAAGAAAAGTATTTGAGGTAAAGACTGTATGTCTTTCAGGTATAGGAGATAGTTTATGTAGAGAAAAGTAGTCTGAGAAATCAGCAAGCTTGGCTGGAATGTAGAACGTGCAATGGAGAATAAAGTGCACTAAGCCTGGAAAGATAGATTGGGATCAGATTGAGAATGACTTTAAAAGTCAAGGAGGAGAGTTAGTATCTTATTCTAAAGGCAAGAGGGAACTACTTGAGCTTCATAGGTGCAGGAGTAATGTGGTCAATTATGCTTTAGGGATATCATTTGGGCAGCTATGTAGACAGTGTGGGTGGGAGTGGGGAGAGAATGAAAATATGGAGGTCAATGAAGAAGCTACTGCAGTCACCAAGGTGAGAGGCACTGAGGGCCTGAAAAAAGGACTGTAGTTATGTGAGGGGAGGGAAAAGGATCAATGCAGTGTCTGCTCATGGAAGAAAGATGCATAAGACTTGGCAACTGATTGGATATGGAGGGAAGAGAAATGCAAGAGTCAAGGATGACTACAACATTATGACCCTGGGTAAATGGGAAAATGATGGTACCCTCAATAGAAATAGAAGAGTTAGGAAGAAGGGAAGTATGAGAGGAAATTTAGTTTATCTATTTATGTGCATAAGTCCATCAGCTATCCAATGATTCCCCATGGAACCAAACTGAATGAATATTGCCCTTCAGAGTACTGGCATACTTCACCTAATACTGCTAATTGATTTTGTAAAAAAAAAAAAAAAAAAACATAACACTGATTGATAAAACATCACAGGCATCTTTAGTTCCAGAGGAATGGTGTCATCAGTACTACAAATAGGCAGTCAGATATTGAACATTTCGAAGACTTTTGATGACATTGTGGTGTCAGATGCAGAACTCTGACTGGATCCTAGACCACCATCTAGCACTCTTTCCACAATGCTATGCATTACATAAAAATCCCAGTCAATGCCTTATGAAAAAAGTTGAACAGAAATAGCCTCTTTTGATGGTCATTTAAAGAATATTAATCATTGTAAATTATGTTGACATCTCTGTGAAATGTTCTATGTAATGCCTTTGGAACCTCATTTTCATTTAACATTAATTAAAGCCCGCTTACCGTAAAGTATTAATGAAATCAATCCCCATGGGGAAATGCTGGCTGACAGATTTCAGCCTTCAGCAAGTTATAAAACCCTCAGCAAAATATGGTCTGTAATGGAATTTTAATTATGGCAATGTAATTAGCTCAGCTGCGTTGAAGAGAGGACACCAAGCAGCAAGATTATTTCAGTAATGAAATTTATGGGCTCCATTATGATATCTCTAACCACCTAGTAGGATTAAAGGTGTTTAGCAAGCTATTCTAATTGCACTGGCTTCTTGGCTCACTCAATCTTTCTTATTTAGAAATGATATGTGATTATGATACAAAGAGTAGACCAGATATTTTGGCAATTGGTGGTTCAGTTGACTTTGGCCGTAGTGAAGATGGTACAGACGCCATGGCGATACCTCTGACACAGCTTCCCTGAGCCAAAGGAACTTTGTTAGGACTTATTTTCATCCATCTGTCTCAAATCTGTCTGAGATTCCTGTCTCTTCTTTGGTTGTGTCTTCTGCCCCATATTCTCCCAACCTTTGGCAAGTTTATGGAGCGAATGTTTTCTTTGGTTTCCAGTCTATATTTTAGGGACCTGAGTCATTCGTACATCTTAAAAGCTTTTTTGTTGTGTCCTACTTTTATTTCATATCATAACAATTTTAAATATTAGTTTAGATCCTTTGGCTTATAGAAGGGATGGCCTACATTACATCTGCCTCTCAGTCTTTTACTCAGTTCTGGCTAAAATACTGATCCACCCTGTCTAAGTGACATACTTATTGCCTGTATGACTGAGAACATTACTTCGTCTTCATTTCCCTACCTGTAAAATGAAGCAATTGGACTAGATGATTTCAGAGGACCCTTCTAGCTTTATGATCCTTGGAGTTAAGGGGAACTTTTCAATTTTGGATAATTCAATCTTGAATATAGGTTTTTGGAGTTGGGGTTCACAAGTATAGAGCACTACATATATGATCAGGTATTTTTGATGTTTTGATCAGTTTTTCTTATTTTTCCTTTTCTTCCTCTTTTTTATTTCTCAATTTAAAAAAAAAAATCTCTGTTATATGGGATGCTCTCTGGGAGAGGCGAAGGGGAAGAATATTGGGGAAATTTAGGTGCTGTAAAAACACAAAGATAGAACAGGTAGGTAAGACAGTGGAGGGCCTGGAGTCAGGAAGACTCATCTTCTCAAGTTCAAATCTGACCTTGGACACTTTCTAGCTGTGTGACCCTGGGCAAGTCACTTAGCCCTATTGCCTCACTTTCCTCATGTGTAAAACAATCTAGGGAAGGAAATGGCAAACCACTGCAGTCCTACCTGTCTGCCAAGATAACCCCAAATGGGGTCACAAAGAGGCAGGCACAGCTGAAAAACATCTGAACAGCAACAACAACAAAAGAAATCAATAAAGTTTTATTTTAAAAATAAATATAATGAAGAAAGAAAAAAGTGTGTGTGGTTATCTCCAACCAAACACGTGGGGAGGGAAGGAATATCCCCATACCTCCCTCGCTCACTCCCCCTTATACTGTCTCCCCAGTCAAAGTTTCCTAAAAGAGCCCCAGGGTGATTGCTTAGGTTCACTGTGTCTGGGGACATTAAACTTCTATTCAGGCAGCCTCCTGGAGCGGCAGCCTATTACTTCCATACACGTTGACTATAAAGGGGTGGGGGACAGGGATTGGAGGGGGAGTTGGGGAGGAACTTTAATGAAGTATTATTTATAAACTAATCTGATAGAAAAAAACCCAGCTCTTCAATTTTTGAGACATCAGGGAAATAAGGATTATTTTCAGCAGTACCTCTGCTTTGTACATGGTCCTTCATATGATTTCATACTCTATGTCCACTTTGTTTATTTTCATCTCTGACCCATCCTAGCATCACTGGTGCAGGGTGGGGTGGGAGAGAAGGTATACATTTATTCTCAAATTTTATGGTCTCCTATGACTTTAATGCCCAAATCTGTAGCTCATTCCTCTCTCCACAACTCCAGCATCATATTTACATCTCTTTGTTGGGTATATTTCCTCAAACTAATGTTTTAAATTGAACAGATTTCCCCCAAAAAATGAACTCTATTTCTGTTGATGACACAACCATCCTCTCAATCAGCCAAGTTCATAACTTTAAAGTCACCTTTCATTCTCCCTTTAGCTCCCCCATATTCAAGCAATTACTAAATCCACTTACGTCTAACTCTACCATATTTCATACATCCAGTTCTCCCATTTCAACCACTCAAGATGGGACTCTGAGAAGACAATAGTCTTCTCCACAGTATCCCCTATCCAATTTTTTGGATGTTATCCAAAATTATCCAATCCTCCACATTTTTCTCTCAATAATATTTCGAAGGCATTGCTCTGGTGCATAGGATCATAGGACTGGGGGCTAGAAGGAACCTTAAAAATTAATTCAAAGCTTCATTTTAGTAGATAAGGAAACTGAAGCCCAAGGAATTGAAATAATTTGCCAAAAATCACACAAGTGATAAGAAGCAGACTCAATCCCAAGTCTTCTCTCTCCAATGATCTTCTCATTACATCTCATTGCTTCTGCCAAAAAATCTTCAATAGTTTCCTATTCCCTTCCCTGCTCCATATACAGACACATGAACATGTGTGTGTATTCACATATCATATATGATATGTATGTTTGTATGTATATATGTGCATTATGTGTGCATTCTGATGCTCCTATTCAAGATCCACCAAAATCTGGCTCTAGCCTATCTTCCAGATTTATTTTTATTCATTAATTCTGGTAGGGGCAGTTAGGTGGCACAGTGAGTAAAGTAACTAGCCTAGAATCAGGAAGATTCCTCTTCCAGAGTTCAAATCTGGACTCAGACACTTACTAGCTGGATGACCCTGGGCAAGTCACTTAACCCTGTTTGCCTCAGTTTCCCCATCTGCAAAGTGAGCTAGGGATGGAAATGGCAAACCGCTCTAATATCTTTGCCAAGATATTGACCCAAATGACTCCAAATGGGGTCATGAAGGGTTGGACATGACTAAACAACAACACACAACCATTAACTCTAAGTTCTGATCGAATTGTATTCCTCCTCCTATTTCTCATTCTTGTTTAGCTCTCACCTACCATTGCATCTTTGCCCCAATTGTCCCACATGGCGAAGAATGGCCTTCCTCTACCTCTATTCATGAAAGACTTTCCCTTTGAGTCACAATTCAACTACTACTTCATCCATGAAGCCTTCCCTACCCATACGCTTTCTCCTTTCTCCAATCCTTAGATTAAAGAGTTATTTTCTCTTTCAGTTTGTCATAGGTCTTTACCTAGACCTCTACGTCAACAAAAACAACAAAAAATGGTAATATTAATGACCACCATGGAACGTTTTAAGTTTGCAGAGCATTTTAATACATATAATATATCTAGATATATATACATATAATAATATAGCATCTCACTTCCTTTTGTCCATGCCACCTTCCAGTATTCTCCACACCATGCTGCCTGCACTCTAGCCATCATCCTCATCTCCATCTGCATGTCCCTCTCACCTGTTTCCAGCTCTCCTCTATGTGTTGCCTTCATCCCCTGAAATATAAGCCATCTTTGTGAAGGGACTGTCTTGATTGCTTATATTAGTGTCTTCATGATTAGCAAGGAGTCTAGTTCATAGTAACTGTGTAATAAATGCTTTACTATACTGAACTATTTCATTTGACCTTTATTACAACCCTTTGAGGAAAGTACTATAGGAGTGATCTCCATCACCACCCCACTTTACAGAAGAGGAAATTAAATTTGAGAGTCCAAGAGACTTGCCCATTGTCACATGCCACTAAGTGAAGTCAGGCTTTCCTGACCCATTTATCTTCCCATTTATCATGTTGTCCTTTGTATCCAACTGCATTTATTATGTGAATGTGGATGCACAGCCTGGGACTTATCTATCTTTCTATCTACAAGTTCTATCAAAGTGTTTTGTTTAATAAATGATTAATGCCATGAAATGAAGCTATCACTTAGAACATTTTAGGAATGTCCCTCTGGGAATTATTTTCAAAGTTAGTTATGCAGCAAATAAGACTCATTCCTTTACCCAGAAACATGTATTTTGATGGAAAATATGTACCTATACAACATTCCTCAGCTCGCCACCTTAGTTACCAGACTCCAAATAGCTATTTGCCTGTTTCCAAAAATAATATCCAGCCTTAGAGGAAGGAGAATCATTACCTCTAGGATATTCAAAAGAATGTTCTGGGGGTCAGAAGGCATTGTGGGGATTGCCCAGGAGAAATCCCAATAATGATAGGAACAACGGAATCACCCTTGGAATAAATCTAAAGCCTACAGCCACATAATCACAGCTTCTGAGTTAGAAGAGAGCTCAAAGGTCAGCTATTAAGCACATACCTGAATAACAATGCCCTAAGCAACAGCACAGCAAATGATTGCCAACCACAGGCATGTTGGGGAGTGGGAGGGAGAGCCCAACTCACTCCAACTTGGGTTAACTTCAAGTTTTCCAACAAACTGAAATCTTTTCTTTAGCTCTTAACTTTTGTCCCTGGACTCTGCCTTCTAGAGCCAATCCAAAGAGGCATCATCCATTTTTCACATGGCAGCCCTTTGAGGATTTGAAGGCATCTGATCTTGGCATCTCCAATCAAGGGCTCTTAACCTTTGTTTTGGGTCATGGACCCCTTTAGCTAGCTGGTGAAGACTATGTACCCCTTCTGAGAATGCTGTTTAAATGAATATGTAAAATACATAGGATTGCAAAGAAAACCAAATATATTGAAATGAATTTTTTTTTTTAATTCAGTACACAGAACCTGAAATAAGAATCCTTACTCCAAGTGCTCTCCAGACTGAATATCTTAGTCCTTTCAAGTGACTTTCATGGCATGATCACTAATTAAAACTTTTCACAAGGAAACTTCATTTTCTTAATACTTAATATTTCTTAATTTGGAAGGATTTTAAAGCACAGTATTCTGGGTGAATGAATTTTGTTTTTAGTGTTTGTACTTCATGTAAGAAATTCTCAAACTCTTCCTATATACTGGCATAATGCCTAAAAAAGGGTAGCTAAGGTTAGTAGCTATCTTTATCACCAGCCTCTAGTAGCAAAGTATGTCAGATGGTTTATTCCCTATGTGCAAAGCTTCTCATACTTGCTCTGCAAGGTGCAGGATTTCTGAATACTTGCTCATGGGTATGATTGGACAGAGGGGTGAGATATCCAGAATTATCCAGAATCTCAGGAAGCTTTCAAACTTTGCCAGTGACCTTGTCCTTTAGCCAAGCTATCTCAGTAAAGTCTCTGACCTTCTTTTACTGCTCCTCTCATGTTTGATTATGTTGGTATTGGGAAGTACCAGATGAGGAAACTCCCTGTCCCAATGCAGGGTAACACCTACCTTGCAACTTAGAGTCCTAAAGAGTTACCTAGAACGTGGAGAGGTTAAGTGACTGGTCACATGGCCACTGTGTGTTAGAGGCAGGCTTCCCAGGCTGTAACACCAGTTCTCCATCCACTGTATTGAGGGAGCATGATGCAGCAGAGCTCCCCAATGGGTTTAAATTCTTCTTCAGACAGTCATATAAGTCATATAAGTTTTGTAAGCCATAGTAATCTCATATCTGAAACAGGAATAATAATTTTCACAAGGCTGTTTAGAGGAGCAAACAACATAACGTAAGTAGCTTTCAATACTGTTGAGTTCTCTTACAATAAGAGCAGTTCTTCTTTCAGGTCTACTGGATTTTGTGTTGACTATTTGTGCGCGCACGTTCCATGTACCGATGGTGAGTGGAATTATCTTTGCAGATGTTTTTGTACATTTTTTTGTGTTTTGACCACATAGTGGGATTCTCCACGGTAATCAGGCCAGGATTGAGTAAGCAGGCAAGGTTTAGGTCACCTTTTCTAGAGCCTTCCTCACACTAGCAAGTAAGCAGTACAATCTTTAAAAGGCTGCTCAGGCACCCAGGGGGCAGCTGAGTCCCACTGCTGCTTCCAGTGAGAAACGACCCTATGGCCTGGGCCACCTGTGTGCAGGGTCAGGACTACAGCTCCCAGTGTATCTGCACCTGCTGCTTCATCACTTGCCTGTCACCACAGGACTTTGAGACATAAGAGTGAAATGGTATGGGTGATATCTTTTGATTCATGCATAAATTGGATTTAAGTGAGGCAGAGTTGCACGAAGGCATCAGTCTCACTCTCTCGAGTCATCATAGTCCAGCAGCAGGACAGAGTCAAGATGGCTGGCAATGGCAGGCTACACTGGATGACCTTGGTGTCTTTGGTGTCTAACTAAGCTCTAAGAGCTCCACGTCACCTGCTTCAGCTGCCTTCATAGCTGTTGGAACAAGTTGTTCTCATCAGCCCATTCCACCAGAGGAAGTCTTCACATGCTTGGGGTAGACACCCCCCCTAACTCACCACTGGGTTGGATAACCCTTGGTTATCCTCAACCTGGTTTGGCCCATCTGCCAAAACATGTTACCAGGGTGTAGCCACTGTGTATGCTTCAGTTTCTTGGAGTCACAGGTGAGAGTTAGGGAGAACAAGCAGGTACCAAAGGTGGAAAGAGCCCTGAAAAGGGCTCAGCAACCATCACACCAAAGGTACTGGTCCTCCCTGAACACACCATATACCCCAACACATGCAATAAAACATCATGGATGAACTCTTGCAGCAGACACTGGCATCTAACAGATTATGTGACTGTAAGAAGAAGAGACAGACAAGATATGAAAGTGACAAAGGCAATGTGTGGTGCAGAGTGCTGGATTGATCATAGACTTATCTTTTCCAAGCTAAATATTCACCTTCATCAAAAGCACTGACCCCAAGGCAAAATGACTACCAGAAGAATTAATGTCAACAAATTAGAGCTCTTCTCTGAGCGTGAATAGTTTGCTGCTGACTTGGAGAGAAAGTTGAGCCAACACAAAGTTGGAAACAGTGGAACAGTAAAGGAGTAGGCAGCTCTCAGAGATTTGGTGTACAGCACTGCATTTGCTCATCTGGGTCAGAACACTCACAAACCCCAAGAATGGTTTGATGAAAATGATGGGGAAATTCAGAAGCTGCTAAATGAAAAACGTGAACTCCACAGGATTTACCAGCAGGATAGTTCATCCACCTCTAAGAAGGCAGCATTTAATTCCATCAAAAGCAAAGTACAAGCAAAGCTTAGAGAGATGCAGGATGCCGGGTTCAGTAAGAAGGCAGATGAAATTCAGTTTTATGCTGATAGTAACAATCCAAAGTGCTTTTATGATTCCCTGAAAGCTATTTATGGACCAAAAACTTAGGGTGCATCATAGCTACTCAGTGCTGATGGAACTACATTGATTAGTGATAAGGACATGATCCTAGAGAGATGGGCTAAACACTTCCATAGTGTGCTCAACAGACCATCATCAATCAATGCTGAGGCCATTGACTGTTTACCTCAGGTTAGAGTCAATCCCTCCTTAGCTGAACTTCCAACTGAAGAAGAGGTTGAAGAAGAGGGCCATTGGGCTCCTTTCATATGAGAAAGCATGTGGTACTGATTCTATTCCAGCTGAAATTTAAAAGGTAGGAGGACCATTGCTCATACAAAAGGTGACTGAAATTTTCCAGGTTATATGGCAAGAGGAGGTTAACCCCCAGGAGTTCAAGGATGCCTCCATTGTCCATCTCTATAAGGGTAAAGGGAATAGATTGTCCTGTGACAATCACAGGGGGATCTCTCTTTGTCATTTTTGGCAAAATTCTTGCTAGAGTCCTCCTTAATAGGCTGATCCTTCACCTGGAAGATGGTCATATACCTGAGAGCCAGTGTGGCTTCAGAAAGGGCTGAGGAACAGTCAATATGGTGTTCGCTGCCCAACAACTCCAGGAGAAATGCCAGAAGCAGAACAGAGGTCTGTACACACTTTTGTGGATCTGACCAAGGCCTTAGGCACTGTTAGTCATGAGGGCTTATGGAAAATTATGTCAAAATTTGGTTGCCCCGGAGAAGTTCATCAACATTGTACATCAATTTCATGATGGCATGTTTGCCCAGTTTCTGGATAATGGACAAAACTCTTGTGCCTTCCCAGTCACTAATGGAGTGAAACAGGGCTATGTGCTTGCTCCTATGCTTTTTAACATGATGTTTTCAGCCATGTTGACAAATGCTTTCAATGAGAATGAACATGGCATCAAGGTCAGCTATTGTACTGATGGTAAGTTCTTCAATTTGAAAAGGTTACAAGCCAAGACCAAAGTGGAGGGAGTGTTGGTGCATGATTTTCTGTTTGCAGATGATTGTGCACTCAATGCAGCCTCTGAAGCTCAGATGCAACAAAGTATGGATCAATTCTCTGCTGCCAGTGCTAATTTTGGCCTAATAATTAACATCAAGAAAACACAAGTGCTCCATCAGCCACCCCCACACCATCCATATGTGGAACCATTGATTACAACAAATGGAGAAGTTTTGAATGCTGTAGATAAGTTCGTTTACCTTGGTAGTGTACTTTTCAGGGATGTACACATTGACAATGAAGTTGATGTACGCATTGCCAGAGTTAGCTCAGTGTTTGGGAGGCTTCAAAGAAAGGTTTGGGAGAGAAGAGGTGTTAGACTGACTACCAAACTGAAGGTCTACAGAGCTGTTGTGCTGACCTCATTGTTATGTGCCTGTGAAACATGGACAATCTACCAGTGCCAAGCCAGGAAACCGAATTGCTTCCATTTGAACTGTCTTAGGAAGATTCTGAGGATCACCTGGCAGGATAAGGTATCAGACACTGAAGTCCTTGGTCAAGCTGAACTGCCAAGTATTCAAACTATGCTTCAGAGAGCGCAACTCTGATGGACTGGCCATGTTGTTCGAATGAAAAATGTTCACTTGCCAAAAAGACTATTTTGTGGAGAACTTGCATGGGGCAGGCAATCACATGGTGGCCAGAAGAAATGATACAAGGACACTCTCAAGGTCTCTCTCAAGAACTTTGGATTTGACTCTGCAACATAGGAAGGAGACACTGGCACAGGACCGTTTGGCATGGCATGCCCACATAAGAAAAGGTGCTGTCCTCTTTGAGCAAAGCAGAACTGAGACAGTACAAAGCAAATGCAGGATATTCAAATTTGGGATATCCACCCCAAATATTCACACAGACTATCTGCAGCCAACCTGTAGTAGAGCATTGCACGTTTGTATTGGTCTGATGAGCCCCAGTTGGACACACTGAAATTTCATTTTACAATGGTGATATCATTTTGGTCCTCTTCAAAAATGAAGGACAACCAACCAACACCAAACCCCTTAAAACAAGGCCCACCTCACTTGATATGCAGTTCCAGACATCATCTCTGAATGTATTGTCCTTATTCAGTACAGAGAGCACTACAGTGTAGACCCTTCTAGGTCTTCAGACAGGACATGTTCCTCCCATCTTGAGTTTGACTCAGTCAATGGAATATTTTCATCACTAGCTCCCTATTCAGTTACCATAACCTGTGCCTCATCTAAATCCTGCTGGCTTAACAGCCACACCTTTGACTGGGTTATTTTTTTCCCCAAAGGACAAATACACCATATCTGTCAATTCAAGAACTGACTGATCATCCCAGTTGTTCCTCACAGTTAATTCTCTTGGGCACTGGGACCACATTGTTCAGGGTTCAAGCTTATAGATTTAGACCTTAGAGTTCATTAAGTCCCAATGCCTAGTTTTTGCTGATGAAAAACTAGGCCCCAAAGAAGTTCGATGATTTCCCTAAGATCTCACAGATAGCAAATAGAAAGGCTGGGATTTGAACACAGATCCCCTGACTGAAAATTCAACCCCAGTTCTTTCTGCTCAAGCTTCTTTGGATTAATGAAATGTATTATATAAACTTAAACTGCTGAAAGATCTGGAGGAAAGTGTAGTTTAATTTCATTGGAATAATGAAAGTGATTGATTTCATGTTTAGTTCTGAATTCTATTAGTCTACTATGGACTCAGAGTCAGGTTGGGGGAAGAACACTTTTATAACATCTTTACCATGGCTTCTGCATTTTTATAGGAGAGTATTTCCTTAAACAATTTGGCCATGGAACACTTTGGGGTTTGAAGCCCATTGTTGGAACCCCAAAAAGCTGAGAGGGTAGGAGTAAGGGTCTAGTGCTGACTGTATGATTTTTAACTAAGTTATTTCATCTCAGTTTCCTCATTTGTAAAATGAGAGTATTAAATTCAATGATCTCCTTCATCCCTTTTCATCTCTAAAAGCCAACAATTCTCTGTCAGAGTGTTGATATTTGGGAGCAAAAAAGAGGAAATGGAATTTGTTTTCTTTTTTGAAAATTCACATTGATAGCTTTTGTTTTCACATTATCTTCATTTTCCAACATATCCCTGCCAACTCCCCCACCCAGAGAGCCATATTTTATATTATAGGAAAGAAATAAAGAAAAAAATGAAGGAAAGGAGAAAAGAAAGGTGGAAGGAAGGAAGGAAGGAAGGAAGGAAGGAAGGAAGGAAGGAAGGAAGGAAGGAAGGAAGGAAGGAAGGAAGGAAGGAAGGGTAAAAAGACAAAAAGTCCAGAAAATAACTAATCAATACATCCATCAAATCCAGCAGGCTATGTAATGTTCTAAGTCCATAGTTCCCATTCTTTCCCTCCCCACTCTAAGACAGGAGGGAAACATATTGTCAAGTCTCTTCTTCACAGTCAAGCTTACTCATTACACAGCATTCTGGTGCAATTTGTTGTTGGTGGCTTTTTCATTGACATTGTTGTCATTATTTTGACATGGCTTTCCTACTCTGCCTTACTTCATTTTTCATCATCACATAAATCTTCATATCACCTTCCTGTATGACACCATAGTACTCCATCATATTCTCATACCGTAATTTGTTTAGTCACACCGCAATCAATGGGAATCTACTTTTCTTCACTACTGTGAAAAGCACTAAACTAAATTTATTTTCAAATATTCTTACATCCCTACTTTTTGGTTGTATATATAATTTGATACTGAATATTTAGAGAGGAAGTGTCACTAGCATCCAGTTTTCTTACTGACTCCCCTCCACCACATTACCATCATTCAGGTTCTATACTACACAGTTTGGGAAATGTTGATTGGGGGTAGCACATTTACCTTTCCCACTAAGGTTTTGACAACTTTTCATTTGAGATATCTACTCAAAGAGGTGTTAATCTCAAAATGGAGTTAGAGATTAGGCAAGATGTCCCAAGATTTTTCCCTAGTGGGATTAACTTGGAGCAAGTTCTTGGCATAAGGGGAAAAAATCATTGCTGAAATCTTCTAAGAAAAGTTCTGTTTCTTGTCTGCCAGGAAGCTCTGTGTACAGAGAAAATAACTTGTGTCCCTGGACTGCCTTCTAAATTATTTCTGAGAGTTATGCTAAAGGTTTGGATCATAGGATTATAGGAATAAGAACAAAAAGGGATGTTAGAGATGATCTCATCTGGTCTCTTCATCTGATAGATAAAGAAACTGAGACCAAGAAAGAAAAGTGACTGAATCAAGGTCACAAAGTGAATCAGGGGCACAGCCTAGACTAAAATGTAAATGTCTTGACTTGTAGACCAGTATTCTTCATACCACAACATGAACGTGTCTAAGATCCAGGGAGAATTGTCTTTTACCCGAAACTTCAAAGCTTTCGGAGGGAGTAGCAATAAATCAAACAGGAATCAAAAACATGAAGGAAAGTGACTGGGGATCCAGTTCAAATGAGTGGCATGATCTCAATGCCTTCCAAAAGAAAGTTGCCCTTTTCTACATCTGGGATACACTTAAGTTCGTGATAGAAAGTAACACAAATGGAAGAATGAATATTAAACTTAAAGGACTCAGGGGTCCTTATTTGCCACAGGAAAAAATTAGAAACATTTTCTAAAAATGGAAGGGTATTCCCTTTCATCACAGTGCATGCCAGTTCAAATCCTGGCATGAGTAAAAAGACATTTTCCTATTCCTATCCTCATAAAACTCTCATGTAACAAATAATGTTTGAGATTTGGCTCTGTCACTTCAATTCTCTATTAAAACCAAACCCAGACCAGGGCCAGAGGAAAGTTGGTGTGACTTTGAACTCTCATTCCCCCTTGACCAAGACATTACTCTCAGAGGCATCTAGGTCTGATAATCCTAGTTCATTTCCTTTCCCCCTAAGAGCATGAGCTCAAAGTTTTGTGTGTCTTGGATGGCAGTCTGATGGTGCCTATGGACTCCTTCTCAAAATAAAGTTTGTAAGTATATAAAATAAAATACAGAGGATTACAAAAAGAGTCCTTGCTTTATTGCAAACCCCTTGCTCTTACAAAATAAAAATCACATTAATGAATATTTCCTAACTGCATATTAATACTAATATTATATAGTACTTGAAGTTTTGAAAAACACTTCACAAACTTTATCTCATTTGAGTCTTTCCCAACCATGTGAGGGAGGTGCCACAGGTATTATAATATCCATTGTCCCCACAAAAACACAGGACCTCAGAGAGATTTATCAGTTCACTCATTGTCGTACAGATAATATGTGTCAGAGGTGGGATTCAAACCCAAGTCTTTCTGATTTCAGATCTAATGCTATAACCAGTACAAAATATGGTTTCTCCATAAGGCATCATGTATGCAAGTCACTAAAAGGCTCAAACACATTACCAGATTCTGGACAGTGAAATGTAAGGGGAGTTCCAAGCTGGTTACCTCTTTTCACTTATTACAGTGGCAAAGAACATAACAGTTGGACAATGAGAAACCAAGGAAGTCACAGAGTTATAGATGTAGAGTATTTCTAAGGGACCTTAGAACTCCTACTACTTGGTACACTGAGGCTAACATATAGTTTGAACTTCAGGGTTCTAAGCCACAGTCAGGCTAAAGCTAATTTGATATCCACACCAAGTCTGACCAAATTAGTGAGCCCCCAGGAACAGGGGCCACCTGGCTAAGTTTGAGTAGATAGGGTAAAATGGCTCATATTGGGAAAATGGAGTATGTTAAACCTTCTGCACCAATTCTGAACCAATGACTTCAGGTCCATGAGTGGCCATGGGGTGAGATAGGGATACCCAGCCACAAAGAAAAGAAGAGGAAGAGGAAGGGAAAAGGAATAGGAAGTCAAGGAAAAGAGGTAGAAGAGGAAGGAAAGAGGAAGGAGAACAAAGAAGGGGAAAGAAAAGGAAAGAGGAAAGCAAGAAGAAGAATGGGAAAGGGAAGAGGAAGTGATGAGACAAGGAGAAAGGGAAGAGGAATGGGAAGAAAAGGGGGAAGAGAAAGGGGAAGGATAAGGGGAAGAAGAGAAGAGAGGAGGGAGAAGGGGAAGGGGAAGGGGAGAGAAAGGAAAAAGGAACTCAATCCTCTAATTATTTAAGTGAGGGAACGAAAGTCCAGATAAGTAAAATGACTTTTACACAAGGTCATACAATTATTGGAAAAGTCAAGACAAGCCCATGTATACTAATTCTCCAAATAATTCTCTTTACACTAGCAACTCCTAGCTGTTTTTGGAAGGCTCCAATGGAGTCAAGTCAAACCAAGGAACCATAAACTCTGTAAACCAGAACTGGACCACAGACAAACTCCCACAATTGATTCTTTGACTTTTTGGTCATCTTTATAGCTGTCCTTACCTCCTGTGTTACCATAAGATACCACCAAAGCCTAACACATGGGATGGACATGGATTTTGCTAGTCTGACTCTGTTACTAGATATCAGAGTTGTTAGAACTATGGTGGAGTGATCAGAGTTTTGTCTTAAGAGGGTCTTTAAATTTAGAGGGCATTTATACTCTTTCAGGAGCTTGGAAACAACTGAGGTTAGCAAGGATAATTAGTGAGTTTTTTTTAAAGCTGCCAGATAGATGGCACTTCCCCTGTACTCCAGGTGAGTTCTTCCCTGGCCTCATCTTAAACTGCTCCCCACCCCAAAGCTGAGCAATAAGTCTTGATTTCTTCACCTTCTCACCCATACATATATGAAATGAATTGAGGGCGACTTCTGTGTCATTTGTCCTGGACACAAACTTTTCTGGCTATGACTCAACTGAATAAGTGACAGTCACCCCTCTCCTACTATGTGTCTCTCCAATTTTATCTGAGCTTGTGTGGGAGAGGTCGAAGGAGGTGGAGATGAGGAGGAGTTTCTCAGGAGCTAGGGCAAGGTTCTGATCTTCAGAAAATTCTCTCCCTACCATCATGTTGCAGAAACCTCAGGCATCAACAGAAGAAAGGACTTGATACCCTGCCATCAGTCTCACATTTAAATCATACTGAGAAAGGGAAGTGAGCAAAAAATCTTCAACAGAATATAGTTTCCACTTGGTTTCCCTCAGAGTAAAAAATGAAAAGTGGTCTATAAACTGCTGAATATAATGCATTTGGAGAATTACAGTTAAGTATAGAGGATCAGATGTTGCAATCAAAGCAAATGAATCCTAGCATCATAGATTTCTAGTGAGAAGAGACCTGGAAGGCTATCAAGTCTAAAATCCTCATTTGGCCCAGAGATGGTACCCCAATTAGTCAATATCTGAGGTGGGATTTGAACCAAGGACTTCCTAACTACAAGATCCCTGCCCTAGCCACAAGACAATGCTGCTGCTAAAATGTTTACTCTAACAGAAAAAGTATGCTACATGCTACACAACCTTCAGAATTCACAGAGTAGATTATTTTGCTGACAGGAAGTTGAGTTTAACCACTAAGTTTAACATGTTCAACATGCAAATCCACATCCTTGGTTTTATATGACAGGGATAGAATGAGGGTGGGCAGAGTTGAGAGAATGGAGACAAAGAGGGATTGGTAAAGGCAAAGAAACATAATCTTCAGTATCCCATGGTTCTAACTGGGGAGGAGCCAGGAAGGGAGGGAAAGATCAGAGACCCCCAAAGATATCATTCAATTCTCATCCAGTTTTTGACTTCTACCATTTCTGGGAAGGGGCCACCCTCTCTGGAAATGTTTATACCACAGACTGCCTCCATCCTTTGCTGCTCTCCAAGGACGATTGAATCTATTTTGCTCAGCACAGCATTTTTTTAGGCAGTGAGGGTTTTATGGTTTTGTGAAACAGAGGGAGGGCTGGATTGCAAAACCAAATATAACTGGAAATGTATCCATAATTTCAAAATAAAATAAATGAAAACAGTTAGTTCAGACCAAGCGTTGCCCTACAGGAGTGGAAACCCAAATATAATTGTGTTCGACTTGAGTGGTGGGGAAGGGGGAAAAGTCATTCCAAATGACTGAGATCCAAAAGTTAAATTTAATAAGCTGAACAGGAGAAACCAACTAAGATCTTTATAAAGAAAATCCTACTAACCTTAAGTATTGAGAATAACAAAAATAAAAATTATATTGTCATTTTAGACATTCAGATGCAGGAATTAAATTAATGATTCAATATTGTCTTTTGGTTTGAGATGCCAAATATTCCTAAAAACTATCTGTGGCTATAGTTTGGCATATACGCCTATAGTAGCAAAAGACTAAAATGAAGTGTTGATACTTGGTAACCTTACCACCAAATCAAGTCCCAGGGCAGTTAAAATGCTGTTATCCACAGCTGCAAATGATTCTCCTTCATTTAGGGAAAGCAGAAATTTACAAATTAGATAGACAGAAGAATTCTGGACAGACAGGAAGATGTTGACTCTAAAGCCGCATAATTCAAGTCAAGGTGTTCTGTCAGAAGAATCGTGGGAAGGAAGTGAACAGTTCTTATTTGGAGGTCTTACTCTGCTTGATTTCAATAAAGTTATTCTATAATGTGTCCATTGTGACTACTAAGCAAAAGGGATTCTGTACATAATCAGGAAAGATTGCTGTCAGGAAGAGGAAGGTACAATAAGGGAAGATGAATAATTGATGGAAGGATGGTTGGTCATTTCACATATAATTTTTTTATTTTAGACAGCATACATACAAATCAAAAAACAATATAATCTCACTTACAAAGAACTCAATTTTATGCATACTACTGATGGTAGGCCACAGAGATAGATAGGTGAATGGATAGGTAAAAATGGATGGAAATGATATATAGATATCCAGAGATGTTGAGAGAGAGAGAGACAGAGAGAGAGACAGAGACAGAGACAGAGACATGACTGAACCTATGATTTCTTCAGTAAAGGAAATACCTTCTTGTTATGCAGATTTTTCTGTAATTTATAGTTTTAAAGTGTTTCCTAACTTCAAGGCTTGTCTCCAATCCACTATACCACATTCTTCATATTATGTCTGCTGTGCATACATATATATACATACACATAGACTTAGAAGTCTCCAAGTTCCATATCATTTTACAGATGGGGAAACTGAGACTCAGAGTGGTTTAGTGACTTATCTAGTGTCACACAACTACAGTAATCCCTTCCACATACCAATTTTCTGCATCATGGTTTTGATATAAGAATTTCATCATAAGAAATCAAATAGAAATTTGGGGGTAGGTTTGAGACACCATACAAAGGCCAATAGGTGGCACAGAAAAAGTTTTTTACTTAAGATTTACCTACATAGAACCTATGACCAAATACTTAACCCAAATTTTACGATAAGGTACTGTAAATACCCCATTAAAAAAAGAGAAAAAATTCAGACTTCTCCAGTACAAAGGGAAGGCCAAAATGTTTTGTGAGGGTTTTCCAGATGGAAGGAACTGCCACACTGCTAACCTCTGCTATGTGAAAGGGATAACTGTAGTTTCAAAGGTGGGATTCAAATCAGTGCACAATCCTACATCACGGTCCCTGTTAACACATTAGAGACAGGTGACATGGATGAATGAGTGTCTTTTTGTAATAGCTTGACATTGGCAATGAGATAATTATTTTTGCACAGAGATAGTGCCTTGGACTTGTCATTGTAGGTTTACTGGGAATTATTTTTTCTTTACTGGGCATGGGTTTCTACTAAACCATCCACACTTCCTGGCCCAATACCCCTCCTCACCAAGACCACACAACTCAAAGACCAATAGCCAGTATTAAGGGACCATGGGTGGGACAAGATAAATGTGGTAGATTTTTATGTAGCTAGAATGCAGGACCCTGACATCATTAGGACCATAATCTAACATTATTAGCTAACATAATTAGCTCTGCTGAGCTAATTAACTATTCACCAATTAGACAAAATCAACAGCAATCTATGTGGTTCAAAGAGACTTTTCGTTGTTTTTTCTCAAAGCCAACTTCTATTTCTCTACATGTGTCCATCTCTGTGAAGGTAGGGAGCAAGTCTGATCTAAGTTCTGTACTTCCTTCATCACCTAGTGCCTATTCTGCACAGAGTAGCAGTTAATAAATGCCAACTAAATTAAAAGCCTACTCAGTGGCACAGTGAATAGAATGCCTATTGTTGGCCTGAAGTCAGGAAGACCTGAATTCAAATTTGACCTCAGACACTTACTAGCTCTGAGACCCTAGCCAAGTCACTTAACCTATGTTTGCCTCAGTTTTCTCATCTGTAAAATGGAAATAATAAAGTATCTACCTCCAAGGGTTGTTGTGAGGGTCAAGCACTTAGCACAGTGTCTGGCACATAGTAAACACTATGTAATTATAAGTTACTATGATTAATATTAATGTAGAAAGTACCTCATCATTCAACTGGGCAAAGGGGTAAAGACTAGATTTATGACTTCATCAGATTAGGGATCGCCCAGGTAAAGAAATTACAGAAGTAGATTAGTATCTTTTATAAAACTTAAAGTCAAAGAAAGTTGCTTGAAGCATGTAAGGGTTAAATGACATCAAGAGTCAAGCAGAATAAACCAGGCACAGGATTTGAACTCATGTCTTCTTAGTATCAAAGTTTGGCTAACTAACCACTGTACCACCTAGCTACCCCTAATCCTCTGCTCCTTATTCCTGGAAACTGTGAGTTTCAATGAATCCAAATTTCACAGGAGCTTTTAGGACTGGAACATCACTACACATTGGCTTTGATTGGGCTTGTAAAATCCATTAAAAAAAAAATAACTAGCAACAGTGATAATAATGATGTAATAACAAATAACCATAAATTATATTTGTGTAGTCCTTTACAGCTGAGAAATATTCTTGCCCCTATCATCACCTTTGATCCCGACAATATTGAAAAGTGGGGAAGGCAAACATTTCCGTCTCCATTTGCCTATTAGCAAACAGAGTCTCAGAGGCATTTGATAATTTACCAGACTTATCAGCTACATGGTGGCACAGCTAACAAATGGTAGAACCAGAGTTTGAACTCAACTTATCTGACTCCAAGTTCTCTGTCCCACCAGCTCAAACCTTAACTCTTGACTCTTATTTCTGTGACCCTGAGTAATTCCTTAACTCTGTGAGCCTCAGTTTCCCTATCTGTAAAATAATAGGGTTAGGTTAGAGGGTTTCTGAAGTCCCTTTTGGGTCCTGGGTTATGATTCTCTGAGACCAAACCATAATGGAAACTTCCACACAGCAGCAGTATTGTGGAGCCTCTAAGTTTCAAGTATATTTGGTCAAGAAAACTCTAGGGCAACAAAGAATTGGGTGGCCCTTTAGATTTTCACTGTAGCAAACGTAGGAGATAGATGACATATAGATAGATAGATAGATAGATAGATAGATAGATAGATAGATAGATAGATAGATAGATAGATAGATAGATAGATAGATAGATGGATAGATAGATGGATGGATGGATGGATGGATGGATGGATGGATGGATGGATGATGGATAGATGGATAGGTAGGAAGAAAGAAAGAAAGAAAGAAAGAAAGAAAGAAAGAAAGAAAGAAAGAAAGAAAGAAAGAAAGAAAGAAAGAAAGAAAGAAGAAAGAAAGGAGTTTGTCCTTCGTTGCCAAAGAAGACCATGCCATCAGAGAAATAATGACATGACTTGTACTTGACTTTGTTTTGAGTGAGGGAGGCCTATAGGTCACCAGCCTCACTTCTCCTCCAGAGTCATCTGAATCCAGTGACCAGATATTCATCAGGATGACTGGAGATGACCCAGAATGAGGCAATTGGGGTTAAGTGACTTGCCCAAGGTCACACAGGTAGTGAGTGTCAAGTGTCTGAGATGAGATCTGAACTCAGGTCCTCCTGACTCCTGCATTGGTGCTCTACCACTGCACCACCTAGCTGCCCCAAGATAGATGAGATACAGAGAGAAAAGGAGAGATGATGGATGGATGGACAGATTTAGACATATACACATATATGTGCGTATGTATGAATATGTGTCTACGTATATATGTGTGTATATGAAGGGTGGCTAGGTGGCATAGTGGATAGAGTTCTGGGCCTGGAGTCAGGAAGACTCATCTTCCCAAGTTCACATCTGGCCTCGGATGCTTACTAGCTGTGTGACCCTGGGCAAGTCACTTAACCTTGTTTGCCTCATTTTCCTCATCTGTAAAATTAACTGGAGGAAATACAAACCACACCAGTAACTGTGCCAAGAAAAACCCATATGGGGTCATAAAGAGTCAGGTAGAAATGAAAAACTGAACAATGACAACATATACATATACATAAAGAGAGAGAGATGTGTATATATATATATATATATATATATATATGTATGCACATATATGTGTATAACTGTGTATATGTGTGGATATGTGTGTATATATGATATATTGTGTATATATGTTTATGTATATATGTCTGTGTGTGTATATGTGTGCGTATAACTATACAAACCTGAACAAAGATGGATTTGTTATGGGAGCTGAACAAAGAGAAACTATTCTAATGCCATAATATGTTCAGCTGCTCCTTTACTTTTAGGTAATTACTAATCTTTTGACAAATGCTATCATCCATCTAGAAACTGATAGATAATACTTATCTCTCAAGTAAAGAGAAGGCCATAATTCTGGGTGTTAAAAAGAAACAAAAGAAAGTTCATTTTTAAGACTGAAGACCAGCACTTTTTGAAAAGTTTATGAACAGAAAGTTTAAAAAAATAATTACCTAATAAAAAGCCTTTTCAGTTAAGAAAGTTCAGCAAAGAAATCTCCAAAACTAAATTACAGTAATGGTATTTTATTAACTTAATCTTTTTTTTTTAACTCAGAGCTTTTGAACTTGATGGAAGTGCTATTTTTTAAATTAACTTCATTTTCTATTCATTTGTTTATTTTTAAACACACGTCTCTCTCTTGCGGAATTATATAGGCGCCTCCAAGGCAAAGCATAATAAAGCGAGATTAATTCAAATTCCATTCATTCAGAATTTCTGACAATTTAGCCTGGGCTCCCTGGAAGTGTGCCTTGGAATCTTAGAATAATGGTTTTGCTAAAGAAATCCACAGAGCAAACAAGATGGCTGGGGGCTAGGTTTAACCTAACTTAAAAGAACTCCATCGGCTCATTGTTTCGCATGCAAATGCATGCTGCTAATTACAGAGGAGTCTTATCTTGTCATTAAAGCAGGCCTGCCCAGACCTGAGTTAGAGGCTCTGTTGGCAATTAATTCAAAAAGTTACCTCCTTGAAAGTAAGGAAAGGCTATTTCTTTCCAATTATTCGGCCATGCTGGACTTTTGCTGATTTAAACTAGCCTTCCCCTAATTAAACTGAACTAGCTAACAGGCCTTGGGATGAACTGAGAGAGGCCCAGCTCCTGGGAATAGGGAAATGATGGTACCACTGCAGGACAGCAATTTGACAGTGCAGATTGAGAGCTGCCCTCAGAATGAGGAAGGCCTTGGTTCAGGACCGGTTTCTAATACTAACTGTGTAAATCTGGGCAAGTCACAGTCTCTCAAGATCCCCTGACAACTACCTTTCTACTTGCACTGGCGGAAGGAATTTCTTCATTGGAAGTTCCCCATACAGAAGAAATAACAGGTCTATTCCAAAAAACCAAACCAAAATAAAACAAAACTCTGTACTCTGCCCTGCCAAATTACATCTGAAGTATTTTATTCAGCTCCAGTCATCACAGTTTAAGAAGGAGAAGAACATTAATAAAGCTGGAGAATGTGTAGAGGTCAGCTAGGATGGTGAAGGACCTTCTATCCATGTGAAATGGGGATAGGTTGAAAGAACCAGGAATGTTTAGCTGTAGAGAAGACTGGTGTGGGAGTGGGAGTGGGGGGGAAGTGAGGGATCAGAAATGAGAGGTACGTTCAAACGTTTTAAGGATTATTGTGTGGAAGAGGCATACCTCTTGTTCTACTTGGTTTCCCTCAGAGGAGAGAATGAGGAGCAAAGGGCTGACATTTGAAAGAGGCAAATTTAGGTTTAATGAAAGGAAAAGTTTGCTGAAACTTAGAGGTGCCCCAATGGGAGATGGGCAGGAGGTGGTGGGCTTCCCCTCACCAAAGTTCACCAAGTAAGGTAGAGACAGCCTGTCCTTTCGTCAGAGATGTAATGGCAGAGCTTCCTTTCTGCTCTTGCTGGTCACCAAAGTCCTTTGCTGTTCTAAAATTCCCTGAGGTTTCCCGAGTCACCCAGCCCTCTCTTAGGCACCCAAAGGGTTAAAAGATTTAACTAGATCTTAGGATCCCTTTAGTCTCACCTCATGCTTCTAACTCAGACTGAGGCTGGGAAATGTGCACTGTATGTGCGAAGACTCCTTAAACATACATGACATATATGTAGTAGGCATTTAGAATAAGCTTTGTTAATGAACATGCAAATTAATGAACCAGCTGGTGTCTAACTATGACCAACAAAGTCAACAGGATATGTGAGGGTTTAGATTTCTGTTCTTAACATCATGCTTATCTGTTGTCTGTGTCTATAACTAAATCTACATACAGATTTTTGTTGGTGGTGGACATCTAGCTTATCTATCTACATATATTTATCATATAAATATATATACAATGCACATGTATATCATATACACACATAATGTGTGTATATGCAAGGATAGATTGATGGATAGATTCATGGATAGTTGCTGTTCCAAAATTCTTAGTACTTTAGGCAACTAAAGCTTAAAATTATACTAAGACTTTTAGAATATTCTGTATGTGTATATGTGCGTGTGTATGTATAAATATGTGTATATATGCACATACATATGCACATACATATGCACATACATATGCACATACATGCATGCACACCTTAGTATGCTTTCTAGTCATTTGACATATATACATGCATGCATGTATATGTAATTTAAACCAATCTTTGATATAACAAAATATTTTAAAGATTCAATACTTTAACATTTATAAAAACATTCTATCATTGCTTTGATGTTTCTCTCAATATTTAATTCATATTTTATTTCAAATATAAATTTAAGTGCTTAATACATTTTTATCTACGAGTCTATCCATCAATCTATCATTTGTCTATGCATTTGCATGCAAATATGTACACATATTTACATAGATATATATGTACACCTCCACATATTTCAAAATGTATGTATGTGAGTACAGTCCTCTGGCAGAACATGGTGTCTTGAGTATCTAGATATGTGTGTGTGTATATGAATGTATATGTATGCATATATGTTTACATATACATCCAACCCATGTTTGAAAAGGAAACTATCATCTCTCTAGGGAGCCCACTGTATCAATTTCAAATTTCAAAAAATAAATTCCAGTCAAGCAGGTTATTCTCTATGCCTCATCCTAGTCCTGAGTTCTCCAAGCTCAGTAGAGTAGAAGCCCTTCTGGTGGGCCCTAGCAAGCTGGAAAAGTGTTGGAGAAAAGCCTGGTGACATGCCTTTAATCTGAGGACCAGGACAGGTAAATTCTGAGAAACTAACCAGCAGACTAGCCCAAGGATAATTTCTTTCTAAACAATAGCAATTCTATCTACTTAGGAATAACAACCAAACATTTATATGGCACTTTAAGGTTCGCAAAACATTTTACAAATCTCATTTTATCCTCACCACAGCCCTGTGAGATAGAGGTGCTATTATTACATCCCCTGAGAGATAAGGAAACTGAGGCAGAGCTTATATGACTTAGCAAGGATCACACAGCTAGTAAGTTTCTGAAGCAGGATTTTGAGCTCATATCTTCTGGATTCCAAATCCTGCTCTCTATCCATTGTGACACTGACTTACTGAAAAGGAATTATGAACTGTGTGTGTCGAAAGAGGGAAGGAATTCTAAGTTCCTCGAAGTTTGGACTTTGCTTTTTTTTTAGAACCAGGTTACCCTTTCCCAAACTGTGCAGCCAGCATTTGGAAGTTTTCTTCTCTTTTTCTCTAGTCAAGGGGGTTGGGAGGGATGTGTTCAGAAATAAAGTCTAGGGGCAGATAAAGTTGTGTTATGGGGCTTAAAGCTATGCTTTCTCCCTTGATAAAAGCTATTCTAAGTCTTTTCTAAAGCAGATAGGTGGCTCAGTGGATACAGTGCCTGGCCTAAAGTCAGAAACACAGGAGTCCTAGTCTACTCATGTCATCATTTCTCTGATGGCATGGTCTTCTTTGGCAATGAAGGATGAACACAATCCTGTGAGTAGATGCAGCTGGCTGAATGGGGATCCAGTCAGCTGATTAACTCATCTCCTCCTCTCCTGTCAGCCTCCACCTCCCCTTCCTTCTCCTCTCCAAAGGAAGGTAAATTTGGATGGCCAAAAGATGCCTGGTTGACTTGGGTTTTACTGGGCAGTTTCCCTTCCCTTCCCTTCCCTTCCCTTCCCTTCCCTTCCCTTCCCTTCCCTTCCCTTCCCTTCCCTTCCCTTCCCTTCCCTTCCCTTCCCTTCCCTTCCCTTCCCTTCCCTTCCCTTCCCTTCCCTTCCCTTCCCTTCCCTTCCCTTCCCTTCCCTTCCCTTCCCTTCCCTTCCCTTCCCTTCCCTTCCCTTCCCTTCCCTTCCATTCCATTCCCTTTCCTTTCTGTTCCTCTCCTTTCCCTTCCTTTTCCTTTTCCTTTCCTGTCTTTTCCTTTCCCAAAACTTTAAACCTAGTGCACTCTGAAGCTGGGACACCAGTGGGCTCTTCTGGCCTCTCCTAGCTCTAGAGTGATTATCAATAGTAACTGTTGCTCTTTCCCTCCCAGATTGATGGATAGCTTTCTTTTCTTGTCCTCATTAAAGGAGCCATGCCCTGGCTATTGCTTAAACAGTCCTGTTTCAATGAATGGGCGTTACTTCACCCTAAGTGAGTACCTACATAGACCTCTGCCTAAAGGGCCCAAGGTCTCCCAATGCATTCTGGGTCATTTCCAGTCATCCTGATGAATATCTGGTCACTGGATTCATATGACTGGAGGAGAAGTAAGGCTGGTGACCTGCACAGCCCTTCCTCACTCAAAACAAAGTCAAGCACAAGGCATGTCATCGTATCTCTGGAGGCATGGTCTTCTTCAGCAATGAAGGACAAATACACACTTACTAGAACCAAGTTATGATCTCATGGGCATGTGGAATCCCAGTGAGGAAACTTCTTTTATTAAAGCAGATCAGAGTTTGGTCTATAATTTGATAGTCTTAGAGACTTATTTTGAGATACTGAAAAGTTAAGCTGTTTGCCCAACCAACAGTGGTTGGGCCACCAACAGTGTCAGAGGTAAGACTTTCTGATTCTAAGACTAAGTAACAAATATGAAATAAGAGAAAAATAAGTAAATAAAATATAAATAATTGAGTCTTTAAATATTATAGGAATTTGAATTTAAAATAAAGATATTTTAAGAGACAGTATCTGATTCACTTTAAGATCATCTTCCCGGCTTGTTATAAGGACTTAGTTCAGTCCAGATCTCAATTCTGTTTGTTTCTCCCTTCTTACACTAAGTAAAATAAAATTTTCTGCTGTGATCTAATCCAACAAGCATTTATTAAATGCCTCTGTTTTGCAAGGTACTATGCTAGGTGCTTAGGATATAAAGATAAAACAGAAAAATAGCCCTTATTTTCAAGGAGTAGAAAACCTACTGAAACCCATTGTTCTGCTGTTAAGAGTTAGAAAGTATTTTTATCTCCTTAAAAAAAAAGATCCAAAAGTCAAAGATTCAAAAACACAGACTCCAACTGTCTCAATCTTTAAGTCCCCAAACCAAAACAGTCATCAATAGGAAAACTTGTCCAGAAGGTAAATTGAAATCTCACACCTAAAGATCTTTTAAGGAAACATGACTGCTTTCTGACATACTTCTACAATGACTTTCACTAATCTCAATCCCAACACAGTATGTAGCACTTTATGAAATAGACAAAGTACCCAGACATCACTTTATATGTCAATGACAGTTGAAACTGGCACAGAGCTTTCTTCCACTTACTTAAAGACTCATGATAGAGCAGTGGGCCACCCTGGTCCACGGCCATTGCTAGTGCAGATGTTCCTAGAAGATTCCAGACTTCTTTTAGAAAATCTGTGTGCCCACCGGCGACATTGTGAGTTGGTCCAGCCATTCTGGAAAGCAATTCAGAACTTTATTAGAAAATCACTAGACCATGCATATCCTCGGACCAATTGATACTACTAGTAGGCCTGTACCTCTACAAGATCAAAGAGGAAAATAATCCCATGTATGAAAATAATTATAGCAGCTCTTTTTGTGGCAGTGGAGTACTGAAAACGTAAAGCAGTATCCAATAATTGGGAATGTCTGAACAAATTATGGTTAGTGGATGTATTATTGCACAGTAAGAAACGATGAAAAGGTTAGTTTCAGAGAAACCTGGGGAGATTTGTGTGAACTGATGCAGACTTAAATGAACAGAATCAGAAAACTAGTGCAATAGCCAATCTCTGCTCGGGAAGACTGATCGTGATAAAGCCTGCTGCCCCTCCCCCTCACATACAGGTGATGAATTCAGTTGTGCGATGAAACATCTATTTTCAGACATGGCCAATGTATAACTTTGTTTTGCTTGGCTTTGTTTATTCATTAGAAGAGTTTTTCTTTTAATTCAGAGGAGAAGCATGTGAGGGGGAGATACTGACTGATGCGTATATTCTTTCCCATGGTACAGATAGGAGCCCATCCATCCCTGCATATCCTATGGGCAATACACAAAAATAATGGCTTATGAAAGCATTTAAAGGAAAATGCAAAGACAAAAGAGAATAGAAGGAAATACAGATAAGAAGGAAAACTTTGAGAGTTTCAGGCTGAATTTTAATGGGCTGAATTTATTGTATACATACTATATGTATATTATATATATATATTTAAAAACAAACTATACATAAGAGATCAAAAGTTTTAAATGCAACCATCTTTTTTTCTGTTACACTTTATATATATCTTTATATGTTATATAAAAATATTCTTATTTGGGCATTATAAGCTCAGGAAGAAAGAGAATTAAAATTTAAAAAGGCTACATGAAACTCACTGACCTTGATGGAACAGAAGCCAGAATGGATACAACCCCAATCCTCACCCCCTAGTTACATGGCATCTACCTGCATACCCTAATGAAATGAATATAAACATAGGAAAGGGACTCAGTGTGGAGACAGGAGACCTGGGCTCAAATCTTACTTCTTACCTTTGGATCTCAGACAAGTTAGTTTTCCCCCTCCAGGCCCCATGAAATGTGGATTTTCAACCAGATGACCTCTGAAATCTCTCCTAAATATGCAAGCTTAGCTCTTGAAGGGTGGAGATTCTTTCATTTCTTTTTTTATAACCTTTGTGCCAGGCCCAGAGTAGATACTCTACAAATATTTAATGATTGATTGGTAAATTGATAATCCCGGATTATCTTAATTCCTAGTAAGTGAACAGAAGTGCTTAGTGATATATAAGGAAATAGGATTTTCTTCCCTGTATTTTCCATCCTTTTTCCCCTTATCCTGGTTCTTTGGATTACTTCAGGCCCTGTTAGGCCTCAGTTATCCTCCTTACCATTCCTTTTAATACTCGTGATAAATTGGCCTGGGGAGCAGAGGCAGCTGCCGCCTCTCTGGTTCCCATACTACTACTCCCCCAAATCCTCCTACTTCTTATCAGGCAACCAATAAGTATTAAGTGCCCATTACATACCAGGCATAGAGCATAGAGCTCATAAAACCCAAAAATATAATGATTCCCACTCTCAGAAGGAGAGTAGACATATGTATAAACATATACAGAATATATATATATATGTGTGTGTGTGTAAATAAGGTGGCCAAATGCAAGGTAGCCCAGGAGGGAGGGCACTACAGTTTAAAGGGCCCCTGGAAGTCTTCCTGCCTTTTCTGGTGTACTCAAGCATCTTGAGGGGGAAAAATAGGAGGCAGGTGTGAACAAGGAGTGGGAGGGACAGGGTCACTGCTTCACCACCTTTGATTTGGAGGATGAGAAACCAAACACATGGCTTTGGTAGCTGCAGCATAATCTAACCCTGGTTGGGAGAATGTTCCATGAGTGGAACAGAGTGGAGGGAGGGAGAGTATGAGGCAGCAAGTGCCTCTAAGTACAACTGTGGGGATGTACCTGGGCCAGGCAGAAACCAAGAAATGGGAGACTGAAAACGTTGTATCCTGGTGCACTCAGCAGTGCCTGGGACAGAGCAGTAGCTTAATTAATGCAAACTGACTCACTAATTGATTGGACATAGAGGATATGAAGGAAAGCAGTAGAAATAAAGCCTGCAAGAGTTGGTTGGAACCAGATTGTGGAGGCTAAGGAGTTTGCTTTTTATCTTATGCATGATGAAGAGATACTGGAGGGTTTTGAGTGATGCTGTTGGACCAGAGCATTAAGAAAACTAATCTGGCAGCTGTGTAAATGTTGGAGTGCCAAGGCAGGGACACTCCCTGGGGAGCACTCCCTGGGGAGGCTTCTACATTTGTCCAGGTGAGTGAGGATTAGAGCAGACAGCTAAGGGAGGGATGGATGTGGTGAGTGAGAGAAAGAGATGAGTTAAAGATCTCTGGCTTATGACAGGGAGTCGCTGGGAGAATAATGGTAGCATGAACCGAAAGAAGAAAGTAGGGAGGAGGGATAGGTTTGGGGAGGAAGGGAATGACTTCCATTTTGGACCTGTTGAGTTAGAAGTATCAGCAAGATATATGCATATATGTGCATTTCCATGCACTCAAATACTTTAGGGAATCTGGACCCTGACTGATGTATGTATTCTTTCCCATGGTACAGATAGGAGCCCATCCATCCCTGCATATCCTATATGACTTTTTTCTTTGTTCTCCCATAAGTCTGCCCCAGAAGTTCCACCAAACACACTGCTTTTTCTTGACATCTCAAGGATACTAGCAAACCATACCAGGAATCCATCCTGTTATCCCTCTACCTTGTCACATAATGACATAGCAAACTGATTCCCTAACATATGTACATGTATTTTCCTGATAACAGGAACTGTTGTTGTTCGTCCTTTATTTTCTAAGAGGGCTGATGATATCAGGTGATATCTTGACTTGTGAGTGAATTGGATTTAAGTGAAGCAGAGTTGCACAAAGTTATCAGCCTCACTCTCTACTCCAGTCACTGAAAGTCCAATGGCAAGACAAAAGTCAAGATGGCCCAGAATGCAGGGGATGACCTAGGTGTCTTCAATGTCTGACCAACTTCTAAATGCTCCACAGCATCTGCTTAAGCTGCCATCGTGGCCACTGGAACACATTGTACTCATCACCCACTCCACTGGGAATGGTCTTCATGTGCATAGACCATTCCCCTAATTGTCTGATGGGTTTGAGGATGGTTAGTTACCATCAATCTGGTTTAGCCTGTCTGCCAAGATTGTTTATCAGGGTGCAGGCATTGATCATGCTACAGCTTTTTGGAGCTACAGGTCAAAGTTAGATAAAAGGTAGAAACCAAAGGTGGATGAGCAGCCCTGGAAAGGCTCAGCAAGAGATACTAGCCCTCTTGAATACCTCAAAATTAAATTAATTATCAAATTTAATATTGCAAATTGTTATTCAGCAAACTACCAACCTAGCATGTAGTCTGTCTTATGAAAATAATAATAGATAACATTTATATAGCTATTTAAGGTTTTTAAAGTCTTTATATATAAAGACTTTACATATAAGCATCGAATGACATTTATTCATATAATTCAATTCTTTCCAAAACATTTGTTTGAATGATAAATAAATAGATATTACATGGCTTAAGTGATCACTGCTGCCATCATAAATGCCACAGAGACCATCATTTCCTCTGTCCTTTACCATATTGGACACCTAAGAGGCCCTTGTTGATTGACCACCAAAGAGTCAGATTGTCTTTTGGCATACTCATCAGTATGTAATCATTGAGATTATTTTTATGTATGGAGCGTACCAGATGGCCAACAATGTCCTTGCAAAATCTAACTTTTGGGATTCTGAGATTTTTTTAGACCTAATTCAGACTTAAAGGTTATTAGTTATATAGGTCATACCTTGGACCTTGCTAGTATATAACCCCCATGAAGTGGTTATATGAAGTGAATTGAGACCTGGTCTCAGATCCAAAAAGGCCTGGGTTCCAGCCCTACCTCTGACAAGTATTGACTGTGTAAACCTGAGCAAATCACTTAGCAGTGCTCCAGACATCTATCTACAACCATAAAAGTTGCAGAGAAGTTGCCAGCCTCCACTTATAGAGGAACTTTCCTCACCTAGGAATTCCCATCTTGCAGATTAGGAAACAGTAAGACTAAGAGATTCTTTGACTTATCTAGTATCACACAACTGGACAGATCAAGCCAAGTCTTGAACTCAGCTCTGTATTCACATCTTTCCTCTTTCTGTCACAAGTGCTACCTAAGACAGGTTGATTGATTGACTCACTGATTCAACCAACCGATTGATCAAGAAGTATTTATTAAACTCCTATGTATGAAAGGCATTGTGGTCAATGCTGGGGATACAAGTACAAAGCAAAATGAAACAATTCCTCCTTGTAAAGAACTTAAACCATATTATATTCCAATGGAAGATGGATGAATGATCTCTTGACAGTGATTCTACTTTACTCAGTGCTGAAAGTTAAGTATTGACTAAATAGCTTCATAAAAAAATCTTCAAACAAGAAAATTATCGTTTACATTTTCTATCCTTTTTTCTGGGTAATAATGGACTCTTTCCCTTTTGAAAGAAACAAGCTAATTAAAGATGTGCCATATATTCCAACAAAACCCTTGAGTGGGGACAGTATATTAAAGGAAAATGCTTTATTAGAGCATGTTTTCAATCAAGTTACTCAATATATGCTTTGTAAACCTTTTCAATGGGTCTACCAATGGTTAGGCAGAATGCCTTGCTTTTCTTCTCAATCTGCAAGTAAGATTCAGAAGTCATAATGGAACATGGACATAATAATTCAAAAGGATATTCTAGAGTACTGGGAAGCTGTGGCACCATTGAATCTTATTGAATTGTGGTTACAAGTTAAGGCTTGGAGACACTAGGGCTCCATCCTTATACAGTAGCCTTATACAGGAGGTCTGATCAAGACTAGAACAGGCTGAGTGCTCAAAGGGTTTATCAATCCCTTCCCCTCCCCCATCCTAACATCTAACTCTTCATTAAATTTACTATTTACCATCAGTTGCAGTATAAGGAGAGTTTACAACATGTGGACCTCCCCTAAAGACACCCAATCTGCTTTTAGCAATTCACTTTAAGAGAAGGTGGTGAGAGATAGTGCTTCAATTATATTGGACTTTTATTAATGAATGGTCTGTCCAATTAAGACACTGGGTTTTATTACAGCAGAGTATTTATTTATTCAATGTGCAAATAATCATGCATTGCTCAAGTGCTTCAATTTAAAATGGTGTGAAATCATAAGAGCATGAAGTTTCAATAAGAAAAGATAGAAATGTTTTTGAGAGGAGTACCAGGGAATACTAAAACTCAGGAGGGAACTGCTCTCTTTAAATGAGGGGAGAATGCAGGAGGGGAGAGTCAGTGATATTCTGCAATATCAGATATCAGCTGCAGTGATTTACGTTTTCTGTTGTGCTGTGTTGTGGGCTGTGTTTGTGTGTGTGTGTGTGTGTGTGTGTGTGTGTGTGTGTGTGTGTGTGTATGTAGGAAAGAAGGGTCTAGAGACCTATGATTTCTTCAATGCAGGGAATTCACAGATGCCAACCAGCAACTCCTTTGTAACTTAGAGTCTTAGTTACTTTGGGATACCTGAGGAGAGAATAAGTGACTTGTCTATCGTACAGAGCCAGCTGGAGAGGGAAGTGGCAAACCTCTCCAGTATCTTTGCCAAGAAAACCCCAAATGGCGTCACAAAGAGTCGGAAATGACTGAAAAACGACTGAAGTGAACAGAGCCAGCATATGTCAGAGATAGGCCTTGAAGCCCCCTCTTCTGACTCCAAGGCTAGCCTCCTGCTCCTCAGCCACATCCACTGCTCTGACATTCCCCCTCATTCCAAGACTCCAACGCTGATACCTTTCTGTTCCTTCTGCTGCTTCTATGTCATTCCTGATTTCCAGGATTAGATGCACAATAAGTTTTGAGAAGTGTAAAGAAAAAGAGTTGGGTACTGGGGACCAAAGAATCTTAGATGAGATCAATGCAAACAAAATTGTTTATCACTCAACTAACAGACCCCTTAAGCAAATAGTCTCATTTCTCAAACTTTAACTTTTCCAATTTAGGACAATTCTCTTTTGAAAAGAATCTTTTGAGGGTGGTGAGGGATAAGACATGGAGAGGGGAGTTTTGAACTTTCCATCTAAATCCCATCTACCCCTAGAGATGGAGAGGAAGTCTCTGAAAGTTCAGGAGCATCCTATTATTTTCCTCCTATCCTTACATGTCAGGAAGATAAGGATGACAAAGATCTCACTCTGAGGAAGAAAAATTTATTTAAAGGACAACTTGAAGGTAAGAAAGCAAAGAATATACACAAAAAATAAAATGATTTAGAAATACTTTTCCTTAATGAGGCAAACAGCTATATATTCTGCTTTAAACAAAAGCTTCTTGAAAGATATTGAAGAGGATTTTAAAACTCCAGACCTTCTCATTACCCTGGGTGATCTGACAAACTCCAAAAGACAAGAGGTGTCAATTTCTAAACAGGCAAAGAGATCTCGCCTGGTCCACTCCATAGGGGAGAGGAGGTTGGATCAGCCAGGAGGAACTCCTGTTATGGAGCTCTCTAAGCAAAGTGCAGACAAGCATGGATAATCTCACCTCCCATTACAGATGGACTGCCCACAAAACTGTCACCTCACATCGAGCCTGTAACTGAGAAACCACAATTATCTGCTGGTGCACATTTACTAGAGAACACCAAGCCAAAGTCAGTAAGGGTGATACTATTTAGAACAGGTGGAACTGGTGGGGAGAGAGGGAGGGAGGGTTCTCAGATGTGTCTCTCTGCAGGCGGCAGAAAAAAGAGCTCAGAAAGGCAGGCACTCCTAAATGAAGGACACAGAAGAAAGTAAGTAGATATGAAAGAAAGAAGAAAAACCAAGTGGGAACCAAGCTAGAGAGGATGGTTCATTAACAAAGATGGCAACGTGCATGAGAGAGACAATGAACAACATCTCTAGGGTCTCACACTTTTCCCCTTTGGCACAAAAAGGGTTGAGTTTGGCTCAATCTGACTTCAAACTTTCCGATGAAAAGCTGGGAGAAAATTTTACAAAATATGAAGAGATGATCATCCTGAAGTACCATTATTTTCTACAGGAAGGGGTTCAGTATTCATGATGTAAACAAGAATATGATCATAGAATAAAAGATTCAAACATATACCAGACCTTAGAGGTAATCTAGTCCAACCTCCTCAATTTATAAATCATAGAACTGAGGCTTATAGAGGTCAAATCCCTTGACCTTTGACCAAGGTCATATAGAGAAGAGTTATAGAACATATATATGAATATAAACATATATGTGTGTAGATATATGCATACATGCATACACATGTACATATGTGCGTGTGTACACATACATGTGCGTACATACATACACAGAGTTATCCCTTGCCTTGGAGAAGCTAGGTAGTGCAGTGGATAGAGCACCAGTGCAGGAGTCAGGAGGACCTGAGTTCAAATCTCAACTCAGACACAACTCTCACTAGCTATGTGACCTTGGGCAAGTCACTTAACCCCAATTGCCTCATCCTGGGTCATCTCCAGTCATCCTGATGAATATCTGGTCACTGAATTCAGAGGGCTCTGGAGGAGAAGTGAGGCTGGTGACCTGCACAGCCCTCCCTCACTCAAAACAAAGTCAAGTGCAAGTCATGTCATCATTTCTCTGATGGCATGGTCTTCTTCGACAACAAAGGACGAACACACATCATCTCTTCCACACTGCAACTATCCCCTTCACAATTTTGATACATTGCAAGTTGGCATATGAAATTAAATAGGAATTTGGGGGAGAGTTTGTGGAAGCCACAAATGATGTGCAAAGGTCAGCAGACAACACAAAAGATTTTGGAAATTCAGAAATGCATAAAATATATGTATAGTATTACATAACATCAACCTAAATTTTACAATAAGGCACTATGAACCCCTCACAAAAAAAATTTCAGGGGGCAAAGCCAAGGTGGCAGACTAGAAAGACACATTTATGTAGGGTCCTCCCCACAGCCCATAAAATACCTGTAGACAGGGACTCTCAACAAAATCTGGAGCAGCAGAAGTGGAGAACAATAGAATGGAGCAGATTTCCAGCCCACAGTGACCTGGAAGGCCCATGGAAACGTTGGTTGTGCCAGACGTGGAGCCCAGCACAGAGCCCAGCCCAGCCTTGGCAGAGCTGCACAACAAGACTCTGGGAAGAGGACACCTTGGGCACAGAATCTCCAGTTGCAGTAGTGGGGCCTCAGATCCATCAACCCAAAGGTGAGTGATGGGGTTTTATCAGCTGGCCAGGAAGGGACAAGGGCCTTCCCATAACTCCAGCAGCAGGCAGTGGCCACAGAGCCAGCACAGCAGCCCCTAAGGAAGCTCCATTGTTGGAGCATAAAAACCCCTAAGGGGCACCTTACCTCAGCCCTGGGTGGAGGCCCCGGCAAAGCTGGTCTTTGTCTCCAACAGAATGATGGCTCTGCCCATCCAGCTTATCTGAAAATCAGCCCCCAGTGCTGACTTGGTGGAACTGGAGGCCAAGTGGCTGTGGAGAGGTATCTGCTAAGATTCTGGGCACAAAAATCCCTCTCTGCATCCAGAGCAATACACGCTTGATTGTGCCACCTTGGAGGAACTGAGATCTCACAGATTCCCAGAGTATACGCTACTCTTGACAAAGGACTCAAAAGTCAAGTAACAGGTTGGGAAAATGCCCAAAAAAGGGGAAAAAATAAGACCATAGAAGGTTACTTTCTGGGTGAACAGATATCTCCTCCCATCCTTTCAGAAGAGGAAGAGCAATACTTATTATCAGGGAAAGACATAGAAGTCAAGGCTTCTGTATCCCAAACATCCAAAATAAATATTAAATGGGCTCAGGCCATGGAAGAGCTCAAAAAGGATTTTGAAAATCAAGTGAGAGAGGTGGAGGAAAAACTGGGAAGAGAAATGAGAGAGATGCAAGAAAAGTATGAAAGTAGGTCAACACCTTGCTAAAGGAGACCCCAAAAAATGCTGAAGAAAATAGCACCTTGAAGATGGCGGAGTAGAAGGATGCACGTTTACGAGCTCCGAAACCAAAAGCCCATAGAATTAATGTAAAAAGAGTCCCCCATAACTTCTGGGTCAATACAAGGTATGCAGAAGCAAAGTGGAAGAGATTTCCGTTCCAGGGAGCCCTGAAGACCCTGAAGGCGCGCCCCGGAAAGTGGACCCCACCCCCAGCGCTGCCCTGGCCAAGGCCCCAGAGAAGCTGATCCGAGCAGGCTTCAGAGACAGAAGCTCCGGCAGCCGGGAAAGTCCCTCCGCCCACAGAAGCTACAGGTCAGTGAGAGAGAAGGCCAGGCTGGAGGAGAGAGGAAGCAGGGCGTCTCCGTGACTCGGGACCCCTCGGGAGGAAGCAGCGGTGGCAGAAACGGGGGCAGGAAGCCGCGGAGGCAGAGGTGTGGGCGGCGGCTGAGGCGGCAGCGGACTGGGACTCAGGAATCCCCCAGCAGCAGACAGGATCTTCATTATGGAAGATTCCCGCATAAAACCTGACGGAGCTGAGCCTGAGAGACGGCCCTGCCCCCACCCCGCTCTATTACCGAAGGCTTCTGTTCAAAGCCCCCAAGGGAACTGAGATTAGGAGGCGGGCCCCCCACCCTGCCCCCACCCGCTCCATTCCTGAAAGTCTCTGCATAAAGCCTCTGAGGGATCAGAGTCTGGGAGGCGGCCCCGCCCCCACCCCAGCACCTGAACTAAAGCTCACTGATTGACAGCCGGCAGGAGGAAAGCCCATTTAAATCTCAGAGGCCAAGCACTAGCTGGGCAGATCCAGGCAGGGGTGGAAAGGAATCTCAGAAGTCAAGTAACTGGCTGGGAAAATGCCTAGAAAAGGGAAGAAAAATAATACTATAGAGAGTTTTTTCCAACAAATGCAAATGATCCCGACCTTCGGATCTGATGACAAGGACGTATCCTTGCCATCAGGGAAAGACGTGGAGGGCGGGGCCTCAGTACCCCAGAAACCGCAGGGGGGGTGGCGGGTGGGCTCAGGCCCTGGAAGAGCTCAAAAAGGATTTTGAAAAGCAAGTTAGACAGGTGGAGGAAAAACTGGGAAGAGAAATGAGAGAGATACAAGAAAAGTATGAAAAATGGGTCAATACCTTGGTAAAGGAGACCCAAAACAATGCTGAGGAAATTAACACCTTGAAAAATAGGCTCACTCAATTGGCAAAGGAGGTTCAAAAAGCCAATGAGGAGAAGAATGCTTTCAAAAGCAGAATGAGCCAAATGGGAAAAGAGGCTCAAAAGCTCACTGAATTTAATAGTTCTCTCAAAATTAGAATGGAACAGATGGAGTCTAATGACTTTAGGAGAAACCAAGAAATCACCAAACAAAACCAAAAGAACGAAAAAATGGAAGAGAATGTGAAATATCTCATGGGAAAAACAACTGACCTGGAAAATAGATCCAGGAGAGACAATTTAAAAATTATGGGACTACCTGAAACTCATGATCAAAAAAAGAGCCTACACATCATCTTCCATGAAATTATCAAGGAAAACTGCCCTGACATTCTAGAACCAGAGGGCAAAATAAGTATTGAAAGAATCCATCGATCACCACCTGAAAGAGATCCAAAAAGAGAAACTCCTAGGAACATTGTGGCCAAATTCCAGAACTCCCAGCTCAAGGAAAAAATCTTGCAAGCAGCTAGAAAGAAACAATTCCAGTACTGTGGAAATACAATCAGGATAACCCAAGATCTAGCAGCTTCTACATTAAGGGATCGAAGGGCATGGAATAGGATATTCCAGAAGGCAAAGGAACTAGGACTCAAACCAAGAATCACCTACCCAGCTAAAGTGAGTATAATACTTCAAGGGAAAATATGGTCTTTCAATGAAACAGAGGACTTTCAATCATTCTTAATGAAAAAACCAGAGCTGAAAAGAAAATTTGACTTTCAAACACAAGAATGAGAAGAAGCATGAAAAAGGAAACAGCAAAGAGAAGTCTTAAGGGACTTACCAGAAGTGAACTGTTTACATTCATACAGGGAAAGACAATATTTCTAACTCTTAAAACTTTTCAGTATCTGGGTAGTTGGTGGGACCACACATACACATGTACATGCATGCACACACATACACACATGCACACACATACAGAGATAGAGAGCACAGATTGAACTGAATAGGATGGGACCATACCTTAAAAGAAATTAAGGTAAATGGTGAGAGAGAAAGGTAGGGGGAGGAAAGAGAGGGAAAGGGAAGGGGGTAACTATATGTCATTTAAGAGGCAGGTATGAGTTTTTCTTGGTGGAGGGAAAAAGAGGAGAGCTGAGAGAAAAAAAAAAAAACAAGAAGTTTACCCTCATCACATTTGACTAAACGAAGGAGTGAAATGCACACTCATTTTGGTATGAAAACCTATCTTATAGTATAAGAAAGTGGGGGAGAAGGAGATATTGCAAGGGAGGGGATGATGGAGGGAAGGGCAAAGGGAGGAGGGAGGAATTTGAAGTCAACACATGGGGAGGGACAGGATCAAGAGACAGAAGAGAAACAATGAGGGGCAGGTTAGGAGGGATGGTAATCCAGTTAGTCTTACACAACATGACTATCAGGGAGGTCATTTGCAAAACTACACAGATGGGGCCTGTGTTGAATTGCCTGCCGTCCCAGGGGGAGTGGGTGGGGAGGGAGGGATGGGGAGAATTTGGAACTCAAAGTTTTAGGAACAACTGTTTAATATTGTTGTTGTAACTAGGAAAGAAGACATACAGTTAATGAGGAATAGAAAGTCATCTGGCCCTACAGGAGAAAAGAGAAGATGGAGACAAGAGAAGGGAGGGATGACAGAAGAGAGGGCAGATTGGAGATAGGGAAAATTAGATTGCTGGGGTATTGGGGTGGGGGGAGGGGATAAAAGGGGAGAAAATTTGGAACCCAAAAATTTGTGAAAATGAATGTAAAAAATTAAATAAATAAATAATGAAAAAAAAAAGAAAAAAGAAAATAGCACCTTGAAAAATAGGCTCAATCAATTGGCAAAACAGGTTCAAAAAGCCAATGAGGAGAAGAATGCTTTCAAAAGCAGAATTAGACAAATGGAAAAGGAGGTCCAAAGACTCACTGAAGAAAACAGTTCTTTCAAAATTAGAATGGAACAGAAGGAGGCTAATGACTTTCCGGGAAACCAAGAAATCACCAAACAAAACCAAAAGAATGAAAAAATGGAACATAATGTGAAATATCGCATTGGAAAAAGAACTGGAAAATAGATCCAGGAGAGACAATCTAAAAATTATAGGACTACCTGAAAGCCATGATCAGAAAAAGAGCCTAGACATCATCTTTCATGAAATTATCAAGGAAAACTGCCCTGAGATTCTAGAATCAGTGGGCAAAATAAGTATTCAAGGAATCCACCAATCACCGCCTGAAAGAGATCCAAAAAGGCAAACTCCTAGGAACGTTGTGGCCAAATTCCAGAGTTCCCAGGTCAAGGAGAAAATATTGCAAGCAGCTAGAAAGAAACAATTCAAGTATTGTGGAAATACAATCAGGATAACACAAGATCTAGCAGCTTCTACATTAAGGGATCGAAGGGTATGGAATATGATATTCCAGAAGTCAAAAGAACTAGGACTAAAATCAAGAATCATCTACCCAGCAAAACTGAGTATAATACTTCAGGGGAAAAAATTATCTTTCGATGAAATAGAGGACTTTCAACCATTCTTGATGGAAAGACCAAAGCTGAAAAGAAAATTTGACCTTCAAACACAAGAATGAAGAGAAGCATGAAAAGGTAAACAGCAAAGAGAAGTCATAAGGGACTTACTAAAGTTGAACTGTTTACATTCCTACATGGAAAGACAATATTTGTAACTCTTGAGACTTTTCAGTATTTGGGTAGTTGGTAGCATTACACACACACACACACACACACACACACACACAGAGCACAGAGTGAATTGAATAGGATGGGATCATATCTTAAAAAAATGAAATTAAGTGGTGAGAGAGAAATATATTGTGAGGAGAAAGGGAGAAATGGAATGGGGCAAATTATCTCTCATAAAAGAGGCAAGCAGTGAAGGGAAAAAGAGGGGAGGAGAGAGAAAAACATGAAGCTTACTCTCATCACATTCGACTAAAGGAAGGAATAAAATGCACATTCATTTTGGTATGAAAACCTATCTTACAATACAGGAAAGTGGGGGAGAAGGGGATAAGCAGGGTGGGACTGATGATGGAAGGGAGGGCAATGGGAGGAGGGAGCAAGTTGAATTCAACACTCTTGGGAAGGGACAAGATTAAAGAGAGAATAGAAACAATGGGGGGCAGGATAGGATGGAGGGAAATACAGTTAGTCTTACACAACACGACTATTATGGAAGTCATTTGCAAAACTACACAGATAGGGCCTATATTGAATTGCCTGCCTTCCCAAAGGGAATGGGTGGGGAGGGAGGGATGAGAAGTTGGAACTCAAAGTTTTAGGAACAACTGTCAAGTATTGTTCTTACTACTAGGAAATAAGAAATACAGGCAATGGGATACAGAAAGTTATCTTTCCCTACAGGACCAAAGAGAAGATGGGGAGAAGGGAAGGGAGGGATGTTAGAAGAGAGGGCAGAGTTGTTATAGGGGCAATTAGAATGCTTGGCATTTTGGGGTGGGGGGGAGGGGAGAAATGGGGAGAAAATTTGGAATCCAAAATTTTGTGAAAATGAATGTTAAAAGTTAAATAAATAAATTTTAAAAGTATTCATAATAAAAAAAAATTCAGACTTCTCCTGCTATGAAGGGTCAACAAATTTTACATGTATTTTCTGGATTACAGGGCCATCATACCCCTAACTCCCACAATGTGGAAAGGATAATTGTATATATGTGTGTGTGTGTGTGTGTGTGTGTGTGTGTGTGTATACACAGTACATACACATACAGACATATAAGCACACATATACATATATATGTATGAAACATATATTATATATTTAGATGTACATATGCCTCTGCATATAGATGTGGATAAACATAAAGACATATAGATATATCTATATAACTACACATATATCTTTAGAGATATATAGAGATGGTTATATGTCTATATAGACAGATATATCTCTATAGACATATATGTGTATATATATTACATGTGTGTGCATTGCATGTGTGTGAGCATTGTATGTGTATGCATTGTATGTACATACATACATGCACACATATGTATGTATGTATGTATATACACATGCACATGTCAACTTTTCCCCACAAAATCATGTTTCCCCTTTGAAATTAAAACTAACCATTTTAAGATGCTTTACCTTCTGGGTTAAATCTATGGTTGTTTTCTTTTTCCCTTCATCTTTAACAGTCTTTTTTAAGTCTCACTGCCCACTACCCACTGCCCACTCATTACCTACAGGCAGACAGTCTCTGCAGAGGATGAAACCTAGGAGTTCTCAATACCTAATCATTCACCAGTGCCATAACCCAGGATCCCATACATGGGCTGTTCAGATGTTTCCCAGAAACATTGACTTTTCCTTCCCATTTATTTTGACTCATATATGTTTAGCATAGATCATATTTTTTCTATAAACACTGTCAATATACTCTTATGTTTTTTCGGAGTGATGGTGGTTGCTTTGTTCATTTCAGGTAATGATTCCCCATTCCGCCTGTAGCACACAGAAGTCTGGGCAATGTTAGAACTGTCGTTTCTCTCTCACTTGCTTGCTTTTTTCAGGCGGGAAGTGACTGCAGCATTAACACTGTCCAGAAGTGAGTGGTGATAAACTTTGGCGCTGCTACAGAAAGGCCTAGCCAGGCAAAGTGACATGGAAACTTGTGGGATACATTCTGCAGTCCAGGGGAGAAGCCCTCATGAACTCAAAACAAACCAGTTCAAATAAACCTTGCCCCTTGCCATCTATAAACAGTAAGTTCGAGGAAGAATCTACTTGCCCTGACAGGAACTGTAGAATGAGATGAGTGAGAATTCTTTTCTTTCCTCCCCCCACCGCCTTTTAAAATAAAGACATGGTATGTTTTGGGGCTTTCTTATAAATGCATTTTAAATATCCATAAAATTTTAATCGGTTCAGTTCTATTCAGCCATGACTACTTTCTGGAATTCTTCTGGGGAGAGTTTCCTGTTGTTATCCTAAGACTCTGGCAGTTTAATGGAGTCTATATGTCAGCAAACACCATTAAAAAAAAAAAATCTAAGGATAAACTTACAAGAAAAAATAAAAACCTTGCCAGTCTGGCTTCAGATGCTGAGGTGACATTCATGACTAAACTTGACTCAATCTGATGTGGCTGCTCCAAAAAGCACCCATGACCCCTTGAGATAGATCTACTGGAAGTAATGTTCATATTGAACATTGATCGACCTTCTGGCTTGAAATTTAATCTGGTTAATGGATTTACCTGCTTCACATAACAGGTATTAGATGGAATATCCAACCTGAAAATCACTGCACAGAGAACTCACTCTCATTCAGATCTCTACCCCAAAGTGTTTTAGAATTTGGATCAAATGTTTTCATTCCTTCCTAAAAGAAAGTGATTTCTTTGTTTCCTTTAAAGGGGAAAGTTGACCTTCCAGCAAGTCATGGCATATCACATAGGTCCATGCTGCCATGTTTTTTGAGAGAAAAAGCCTGAATGCTCTCAAATTTAAAGCAAACTCCCTTTAATGAGTTCAGGGGGATCAGAGTATTTGCTTTGGCCTGCAAGATATTTGTAGTTCATGGGCTTAGTTGGTTCAGGCGCAAACCAGCAGCAGGAGAAGGCATTAGCTCTGCTCAACATTTCTACTCAGCAAGTTTGATGGCCAAGTACAAAGCCAGGTACTTTACAAAAACAAAACCTGACAGCCCAAGAATCATGGCCTTGGTGGAACAGCCAGTGTCATCCTTTATGAAACAAATCTTTAAATAGAGCTAACAGGAAAACCTGTTTGATTATTTGAATTTAGTTCAAATGATTTAGGCTGTACCATATTGGATGGTTCAGAAGTCCAACAAAATTTCAAACTATTTCTCTCCTTATAAAACTGCAGTAGGAGAGTAATTCTCCATCTGCCATGTAATCAAATTTTGAAAGGTATTAAAAGACATATAACAAGACCTGTACCTGTCTTTAAATGCAAGAAAACCACTTCAGAAAAACAATACTAATAATACTGAGTGTATCATACTTTATCTTAATTCTGATGAAGATGTAAGAGTCTAGATCTGAAAGGGACTTTAGAGATCTTCTAATGAATAAAACCCTAACTCCCAGAATAAGAATTTGAGTCGTAGAGATCTCATGACTTGCCCATACTTCAGGAAGTAGGGAATTGGTAGGTAGGTAGGTAGGTAGATTCAAGTCTAGATTTAGAGCCCTAAAATCTCCTAGTCTTTTGAGTATAAACATACCAGGGGAGGTCAGTGTTAATGACAAGAACCCAGGAAATCAAGGTGAGGACCAAACAGTGCCAGACCACTCAGTATGAGAGTCTGACTCTGGTACAAAGTCCTAAATCAGTAACTGAGGCTGGAGAAGAGGAGATGTCAAATACTATAAAGAAATATTACGGATAAAGAGATAACCCATGCGTAAATCCAGAAGAAGAGGATAGCTCCTCAAATAAAACCTCTGCATCAAAGTGGGTGGGGCGAGGTGGCTTGTCCTGGCTTGTCCACAAGGACTAGAAGAACATCTGAAGAAATGAAACCAAGAATTTAAAAAATAATAATAATAAAACAAAGTTATAGGTGAAATAAGATCTCTGGAGGAAATAATTGTTAAGAAAATAAACAACTTAGAAGACAGAAAATCCTTATCAAAGTAATATAAGCCTGAAAATTAAAATAGAGAAAACACTAAAGTCAATAACTTTATTAGTAAGACTATTAGGGAAAAGATTAAATCTTTAAAAAAGAAGAAATTGTAAAGTGTCTACTGTCAAAAATAACTGATCCACAGGTCAAGGAGAGAGAATTTAAAAATAATCAGACTTTTCAAAGACCATGGCCTAAAAGAAAATATAGATACCATATTTCAAAAAATCATAAATGAAAACTGCCTGGATCTGTTAAAACGGAAGGAATAAATAAAAATAGAGACTCTACCAAGCAACTCTTAAAAGAAACCACAAAACAAAAACTTCCAGGAATGTCACTGTGAAAATCCATACTTTCTACCATAAAAGAAAAAAAACTCTACAGGCAGACAGAGAGTTCAGTTACCAAGGAACTATAGTCAGGATCAGATAAGACCTGGAAGCCACTACTACAAATAATGACAATAAAAAAAAAGATTTCCAAAATGCAAAAAAAAAAAAAAGGGATCTTAATACACAAGGTTGAGTATAATTCTATAAGGGAAAAAAAATGCAGTAGAACTTTAAATACACCTGATGAAAAGACCACAGCTGAATAGAAACTTTGAAACATAAACACAGGTGTCAAGACAAATAAAACCTCAACAATAATGAATGCTTAAATTCCAATATGGAGGAAAAGATACATCCCTTCAGAACACTATTGTTTTCTAGTCATAGAAGGAGTTCAATAAGTCAATCACAGGGAGCAGGGTAATTTTGTTCTGCTTTATTGTTTTTAAGAGAGGAAAGAAAAGGGAGATTAAAAGAAATACGCTGGGGAAAAAATGGAGGAGAGAGGAAGGTTCTTACTAATTGGAGTTTTCTAATTGGAGTGCATAAGAAGAAAAGTTTACAAACACGAAGGAAGAAGTAGGGGAAGTAGGCATCGTATGAACTTCACTTTTATCTGAACCAGACAAAGGAGGATTGAACACACACACACACACAGATTTTCGGTGTGATTATATAGTAAACTCGACAGGGAAATAGGTAGGTATAGAGAATATGGAGAGGGGTTTTAAAGAAAGAGGGTAGAGCAAAGATTAGAATAGTCGCAAGCAAAATAAAATTTAACTTAATTAAATTAACGTAATTAAAATTAACTTTAATTTTAATCATAAAGGAAAAGATTTAAAAAAAGATGGTCAAACTCAACAATGAGAGGAATAAAGAGTAGAAACAGATTGCTTCAATTATAGATCACTAATGTTGACATGATTTTTCTCTTCCATCATCTTCCATGGTAAATTGGAAGAAGGAAGGTGAGGAAGAAAAAGAAATATAAAAGGGAAACACACAATTAACGATCATAACTATGAACATAATTACAAAACTAAAGAGAGTAGTACAATAGATTAGAAAGCAAAACCTAACAATATGGTAATGAAAAGACTCATACTTTAAACAAAAAGATAAAGTTAAAATGAGGGGCTAGAGCATAATCTAGTATGCTTCAGGTGAAAGTAAGAAAAGCAACAGTAGCAATTATGATGTTAAACAAGGCAACAATAAAAATAGACATGATAAAAATAAATAAACCAACAGGGAAATAAGGTTATATTTAAAAACATCACACAATAACATGATGTAAATAATTTACATATACATATATACATTACAATGAATGATAGCATCTAAGTACTTAAAGAAAAAGTCACTTTTAATATAACAAAAAGATAGTATCTGGGAACCTCAAAATATCCCTTTTACACCTAGATAATTATAATTTAAAAATGAATAAGAACAGTTATGAACCTGAATAGAATAGAATTTAAGAAAAATTAGATAGATCTTTGGTGATATCCTGAATACAAAGAGAAATGAGTAGATGGATAGATAACATCAATATAGATTAGAAATCTCTGGTGATTACTAAATATAAATAGGAAGGGGAAAAATATATTCCAAACTGATTTAAAAAAATTTTTTCTGAACTTAAACATCAAAAAAGAGCATTTCTACGTACACAGTAGAACATAAAAGAGAATCTACATGTGATCGTAAGTATCTATTTTGTCCAGTCTACTTTTTAAAAGTTGTATAATTCCATATTTTTCTTTCAAAATTTTTCTGTTTATCTAGACTTCCTTTAGAACTTTCTTCTATTCCATTCTTCACACTACTTACAAATTTTAAGTTAATTTTTTTTTTGCATCCCTTTTGCAAACTGTCTCCTCTCCCTCCAAACCTACCTCTAGCTCTTGTTCATCCTTCATTTTCATTTTCAAAGAGGGCCGGTGACATCACAGGGTGCTGTATTGACTGGATTGTGAGTTGGATTGAAGTGAGGCAGAGTTGCACAAAATCTTTAAGGAAAAGAAAGACAAAAACTTCTTGCAGTAAATGTATTCAAGCAAAACATCTACACAGTGATCATTTAGAAAAATACATGTTTATATGCCTTGACTATATATATCACTTTGTGAAGATGAGCTATCTGGTTCATCCTAAGACTGCTGGAAACGATTTGGTCATTGATTTGATAAAATTTCTTAAATTTTTCAAAGTTTTCTTTAAAATACTCTTACTCTTATATGAATTGTTCTCCTAGTCCTACTCACTTCACTCTTCATTATTACCCAGTATTATTGAAAATTGCTTCTTTTCCATTTTTTTTATCTTAAGATGCTACTTTATTCTGTAGAATAACCAAAATGTATTTTATTTTTTTATTTAAGTTTTAACATTCATTTCCACAAAATTTTGGGTTCCCAATTTTCTCCCCATTTCTCCCCTCCCCCACCCCAAAATGCCAAGCATTCTAATTGCCCCTATCACCACTCTGCACTCTCTTCTAACATCCCTCCCTTCCCTTCTCCCCATCTTCTCTTTTGTCCTGTAGGGAAAGATAACTTTCTATATCCCATTACCTGTATTTCTGTTTCCTAGTAGCAAGAACAGTACTCGACAGTTGTTCCTAAAACTTTGAGTTCCAACTTCTCTTCATCCCTCCCTCCCTACCCATTCCCTTTGGGAAGGCAGGCAATTCAATATAGGCCCTATCTGTGTAGTTTTACAAATGACTTCCATAATACTCATTTTGTATAAGACTAACTATATTTCCCTCCATCCTATCCTGCCCCCCATTGCTTCTATTCTCTCTTTAATCTTGTCCCTCCCCAAGAGTGTTGAATTCAACTTGCTCCCTCCTCCCATTGCCCTCCCTTCCATCATCAGTCCCACCCTGCTTATCCCCTTCTCCCCCACTTTCCTGTATTGTAAGATAGATTTTCATGCCAAAATGAATGTGGATTTTATTCCTTCCTTTAGTCGAATGTGATGAAAGTAAGCTTCATGTTTTTCTCTCTCCTTCCCTCTTTTTCCCTCCACTGAAAAGTCTTTTGCTTGCCTCTTTTATGAGAGATAATTTGCCCCATTCCATTTCTCCCTTTCTCCTCACAATATATTTCTCTCTCACCACTTAATTTCATTTTTTTAAGATATGATCCCCTCCTATTCAATTCACTCTGTGCTCTCTGTCTGTGTGTGTGTGTGTGTGTGTGTGTGTGTGTGTATGTGTAATGCTACCAACTACCCAAATACTGAAAAGTCTCAAGAGTTAGAAATATTGTCTTTCCATGCAGGAATGTAAACAGTTCAACTTTAGTAAGTCCCTTATGACTTCTCTTTGCCGTTTACCTTTTCATGCTTCTCTTCATTCTTGTGTTTGAAAGTCAAATTTTCTTTTCAGCTCTGGTCTTTCCATCAAGAATGCCTGAAAGTCTTCTACTTCATCGAAAGACAATTTTTTCCCCTGAAGTATTATACTCAGTTTTGCTGGGTAGATGATTCTTGGTTTTAGTCCTAGTACCTTTGACTTCTGGAATATCATATTCCATACCCTTCGATCCCTTAATATAGAAGCTGCTAGATCTTGTGTTATCCTGATTGTATTTCCACAATACTGGAATTGTTTCTTTCTAGATGCTTGAAATATTTTCTCCTTGACTTGGGAACTCTGGAATTTCGCCACAATATTCCTAGGAGTTTCTCTTTTTGGATCTCTTTCAGGTAGTGATCAGTGGATTCTTTCAATATTGATTTTGCCCAATGGTTCTAGAATATCAGGGCAGTTTTCCTTGATAATTTCATGAAAGATGATGTCTAGGCTCTTTTTCTGATCATGGCTTTCAGGTAGTCCTATAATTTTTAAATTGTCTCTCCTGGATCTATTTTCCAGGTCAGTTGTTTTTCCAATGAGATATTTCACATTCTCTTCCATTTTTTCATTCTTTTGGTTTTCTTTGCTGATTTCTTGGTTTCTCAGAAAGTCATTAGCCTCCATCTGTTCCATTCTAATTTTGAAAGAACTGTTTTCTTCAGTGATCTTTTCCATTTGGCTAATTCTGCTTTGGAAAGCATTCTTCTCCTCATTGGCTTTTTGAACCTGTTTTGCCAAATGAGTTAGCCTATTTTTCAAGGTGTTATTTTCTTCAGCATTTTTTGGGGTCTCCTTTACCAAGGTGTTGACCTACTTTCATACTTTTCTTGCATCTCTCTCATTTCTCTTCCCAGTTTTTCCTCCACCTCTCTCACTTGATTTTCAAAATCCTTTTTGAGCTCTTCCATGGCCTGAGCCCATTGAATATTTATTTTGGATGTTTGAGGTACAGAAGCCTTGACTTCTATGTCTTTTCCTGATGATAAGCATTGTTCTTCCTCTTCTGAAAGGATGGGAGGAGATATCTGTTCACCCAGAAAGTAACCTTCTATGGTCTTATTTTTTTCCCCTTTTTTGGGCATTTTCCCAACCTGTTACTTGACTTTTGAGTCCTTTGTCAAGAGTAGCGTATACTCTGGGAATCTGTGAGATCTCAGTTCCTCCAAGGTGGCACAATCAAGCGTGTATTGCTCTGGATGCAGAGAGGGATTTTTCTGCCCAGAATCTTAGCAGATACCTCTCCACAGCCACTTGGCCTCCAGTTCCACCAAGTCAGCACTGGGGGCTGGTTTTCAGATAAGCTGGATGGGCAGAGTCATCATTCTGTTGGAGACAAAGACCAGCTTTGCCGGGGCCTCCACCCAGGGCTGAGGTAAGACTCAGCTCTTCAGTGCCCCCCCAGGGGTTTTTATGCTCCAACAACAAGTGGTCTGTATGGGCTGCTGTGCTGGCTCTGTGGCTACTGCCTGCTGCTGGAGTTATGGGAAGGCCCTTCTCCCTTCCTGGCCAGCTGATAAAACCCCATCACTGACCTTTGGCACCTGTGGGTTGAGGGATCTGAGGCCCCACTACTGCAACTGGAGATTCCGCGCCCAAGGTGTCCTCTTCCCAGAGTCTTGCTGTGCAGCTCTGCCAAGGCTGGGCTGGGCTCTGTGCTGGGCTCCATGTCTGGAGCAACCGACATTTCCATGGGCCTTTCAGGTCACTGTGGGCTGGAAATCTGCTCCATTCTATCGTTCTCCACTTCTGCTGCTCCAGATTTTGTTGAGAGTCCCTGTCTACAGGTATTTTATGGGCTGTGGGGAGGACCCTATGTAAATGTGTCTTTCTAGTCTGCCACCTTGGCTTTGCCCCCTGAAATTTTTTTTGTGAGGGGTTCATAGTGCCTTATTGTAAAATTTAGGTTGATGTTATGTAATACTATACATATATTTTATGCATTTCTGAATTTCCAAAATCTTTTGTGTTGTCTGCTGACCTTTGCACATCATTTGTGGCTTCCACAAACTCTCCCCCAAATTCCTATTTAATTTCATATGCCAACTTGCAATGTATCAAAATTATGAAGGGGATAGTTGCAGTGTGGAAGAGCGTCCCTCTCTACAGGTATTTTGTGGGCTGTGTGGTGAGACCCTATGTAAGTGTGTCTTTCTAGTCTGCCATCTTGGCTCCACCCCCCTTTTCCATTTCTTAAGGCACACTAATATGCTGTTATAATCATGCACAGCAATTTATTCAGGATTCCTCCATTTTAAAGGCACTCAATTAGATTCTAGCTCTTTCACTTTAATTTCCCTCCTCTTCTAAAACCCCCTTTAAAGTCAAGAGCATCCCTGTTATTATTCCTCATCTTGTTTTCCCTTTTCCCATTAGCTACCCAACCAAACTGTTTGTGAGAGTGTATGTCTGCATTCCGCCCTCCTTTGTCCGTTTCAGATAAGAGCAAGGTTCGCCTGACACCTATTTCACTCACCCCTTTTTGCCATGTGGGTATATTCTTCCTCTTACTACCCCAATGAGGAGACACAGTGAGTTCTCAATTAACAAACATTTATTAAGTGCCAATTATATGGCAAGCACTGTGCTAAGTACTGGTGGTACAAAGAAAGGTGCGACAGTGCTCAGTCTAATAGGGGAAGATGACATGCAAACAACCATTTTATATGTATGTATAAAAATAACCTATGGACAGGATAAATTGGAAATAATGAACAGACAAAAGGCACTAGAATTTAAAGAGATTAAGAAAGGCTTCCTGTAGAAGGTGAGATTTTGGTAGGTATATGATTTGTCAATGACCCCAAAAAGTAGAGAGATGAGAGAGAACCTTCTAATCATGGGAAACAGCCAATCAAAAATGTCCAATTAGGAGACAAATGATGTGTGAGAAGAACAGAAAGAGGCCAGTGTCACTGTACTGCAGAGTACATAGTGGGGAATTTGGTGTAAGAAGACTGGAAATAGGGCTTGGGAGCAAGGAGCAAAGACAGGTAATGAAGCATTTTGAACATCAGAGGATTTCATACCTTTCAGCCTTCAGAAAGAAGTGTGTGTGTGTGTGTGTGTGTGTGTGTGTGTGTGTATGGGAGTGGGTGGGTATGGGTGTGTGTATACATATGTATATATACATACACATACACTATATACACACATATGTACATATGCATATATATATACAAATATACATACACAGAAAGAGAGAGAGAGAAACATATATAGACATGTTTTACTCTCTCTTCTCTGTTCCCTTTTAACACAGCCAATCCTCCAGGACCACTGCTTTTCTTAACTCATTCCCTCAGTACTCTTTGAAGACATCAGGATTTTGAAGGGACATTCATTTCTTCTACTCCTATTAGGATATTAGCACTACATCATCACACAAGTCCTTCCAATTGCCAAATAAATTTATTTTTTAAGTTTATTTGGACCCTTGTGTATGCATTACAAAATTCCTACTCAAATCATTTCATCAGGAAGACCTCAAAGTACTACATATTCTCAAAGGTTCTATTTCACCCATAGGATTATACTTAGTTTTTCAAGGTAAGTTTTTCTTCCTTTTGGAATGTTAGGCTTTATGTGATCCTACTTGGGGTTTTTTGATCCTTGAATTGCTTCTTTCTAGGTTCTTGCAATATTATTTCTTTGATGTTAGAGCACTGAATTTGGGTTATAACATTCTTGGAACTTTTCTTTTGGAGTATTTTTTTTCAGAAGCGATTAGTAGTTACTTTCTAGCTACACTTTGCTCTGTGTTTTTAATAGGTCTAGGATATTTTCATTTCTGATTTTTTGAAACATAATGTATAGGGTTTTTACCATGTTTTTAGGGAGGGCAATAGTTCTTCAATTATCTTTCTTGGATCTGTTTTCTAGGTAAGTTTTAAAAAAAATTATGTATCTTGTACTTTTTTTCCATTTTTATAATCCTTTTATTTCATTCTAATATTGAACACTGTCTCGTGGAGTCATTAATTTTTTTTGCTATGTTCTAGTGTTTAGGAAGTCTATCACAGGTCAGGTTTACTACTTTTTTTCTAAGCTAATTATTCTCTTTCTAAGAGTTCCCTCTAAAGTTTTAAATTTTTTTGTATGTCTTCCATAATTTCTTCAAGGTATTCATGAAGACCTGATAGAAAATCCATTTTTTCCTTTGTGTCACTCTCAATTTTGTGTACTTACTTCACTCCTTCATTTGAGGCATCTCTGCATCTTAAATAATACCTGATACTGTAGGCATTTTTTTTTGTTTGTTTACTCATCTCTCTAACTTTAATTCCTGAATTGTCAGCGCTCCTCCTCCTTCTACACCTTTGGGTAAAGTAGTTGGCCCTACTTGATCTCAACCTTTTTTTGGTAGATGATGTCATCTTATTGGAATTCTCTAAAGATTCAATTCAATTTAGTTGAAACAATAACTTCAACAAAGTGGTAGGAGATAAAATAAAACTATATAAGTCATCAACTTTTCCATATATTACCCAATAGCAGGAGATAAAAAGAGGAATTCCATTCAAAATAACTATAGAATGTAGAAAATAATCAAGAGAGCAAGCACTACAACTCACAGGGACCATACAACTACCAACCACTCTTGGACTGTTGGAGATTTGGAGAAATATTAATTACTTGTAATTTGGGCAAGGCCAATATGATAAAATGACAATACTGATTCAATGTTATTCTAAACTGTTACTTTATAGAGCTAGGAAAGATGATAACCAAATTCATCCAAAATGATAGTCAAGGATCTCAAATGACAGAAAAAAGGGGCATAGTAGTTTTAATCTCAAAGTATACAAGAAAAGAGGTCGTGAAAATTAGTCATACTTGTTCAAAAAAATATAAAATTCAATCAGTAGGATAGATACACACACACACACACACACACACACACACACACACACACACACCAGCAAATAGTCAAAGCACCATAATCTCCAATAAGCCCAGTGGTCCAAATTATTAATGTAAGGACTCATCATTTGAAAAATATCTACTAGAAAACCTGGAGAATAATGTCGCAAATTAGGTTTACATGAATCCCTCTCATACTACTTACCACAATAAAATGAAAATAAATGTAGTTGAGTGAAGCAATGGATAAGATGCTGGATCTGAAATCAGGAAGAGCTGAATTCAAATCTGGTCTCAGACATTTAATAGCTGTGTGACCCTGGACAAGTCACTTAACCCTCTGTTTGCTTCAGCTTCCTTATCTATTAAAAAAATGGGAATAATAGTAGCACCTACCTCCCAGAGTTGTTGAGAGGACCAAATGAGTTAATAATTATAAAGTGGTTAGCATAGTGCCTGGCACATAGTAAGTGCTATATAAATGTCAGCTAATATTTATTATTATTATAACAAAACCAAGCTATTAAAGGGACACACTCTAAGTGAAGGAGATATCTTTCTCAACTATGGATGAGAGGAGAATCCTTAAACAAACAAGAGACAGAGAGGATCAAAAGATATAAAGTTGAAAGGTTTTTCAAAAAAAATCGATGAAGTTTAAAAATTAAAAAGCAAACAGTTAATTGGAGTGGGGGGAGGAGAAAGCTGTGTAGTAATTTCTTATTAAAATATCTAATATCCAAGATATACAGGAAACAGATTCAAATATAAAGATAAGAGCTGTTCCCCAATAAATGGACAAAAATATGAATAGGTATTTCTCAAGGGAAGAAACCTAAGCCATCAATGATCATGTAAAAAATTCTCCAAATCACTAATGTGAAGAGAAATGCACTTGCAGGCAGACCTGAGGTTTTGCCTCATACCTACCACATTGGCAAAGATGACAATAAAGGAATATGAGAATTGTTGCGGGGATATGGGAGGAAAGGCACACGAAGGCTCTTCTGGGGAAATTGTTAATTGCTCCAGTCATTTTGGAAAGCAATATGGAGTTATACACCAAAAAAGCACTGTACTGCGTAGTGATACCACAACTAGTATAGGGAAAGGAACCATATGTACAAAAATATTTATAACAGCTCTTTTTGTAATAGCAAAGACTTTAGTACCACCAAAAGATGATGTGTCCATCATTTGGGGAGTGGATGAATGATGGTATATGAATGCAATGGAATATGATGAAAGGAAAAGCTTCAAAGAAACCTATGAACTAATTCCAAGTTAAATAACCAGAACAAGGAGCATAGCAACTATAACACTACAAAGAAAACAATGTAGAAAGAATTAAGAATCTAATCAACACACCAATCAAGGTCAACAAGGAGGCATGCTATCCGCATCCTAAAAGAGAAGCAATAGACTAGAGGTACAAAATGAGAGAGGCAGTTTTCAGACACGATCAATGTGTAGATTTGTTTAACCATGAGTGTTGTTTCAAGAGTAGATTTTTATTGGGGGGAGAGGAGATTGGGAGAAGAGGTGGGCTAGTGATGGTGAAGTCAGAAAAAGGAAAAGAATGTCATGGTAGAAGTTTTTAAAAGACAAGAAAATAGAAGGAAATTAAGAGATATGACATGTTCAACAGCTTTGAAACTAACATGTTGAACTTATTATTGACTTTTTAAAAAACTTTACCTAATAAGGATTTATTATTTCACATACAATCTCTTTATGTTCTTTGTATATGTTTATATAAATATGTTTATTAGTGTTTGCCAAGTTTAGAATACCAAAAAAATTAAAAGTTAATCCTCTTTAAAGGAATCTGTTATGCAGAATAGAGAAAATTTGGGTAGTTTGGCAAGCACCCTAGAATTTTAGAGGGTTTTTTCTAACAGGCTCAGTGAAAAGGCAGGTAGGATCTAATGGAACATAATTGCAGAGGTGTCAGGCCAGGAAGAATAAAGATGAACAAAATCGCAAAGAGAAAAAGTCCCACTGAGGAAGAAAATGAAGATTTGTCTAAAAAGAAAAAAAAAGCAGTGAAGTTACACAAAGAACTCAGAAACCAGCCAGATTGAAAACAATTTTAAAAGACATATGCAACTGACCCAAGCAATGACAGGAAGGAGAAGATATGTACAACAGAATGACACCCCCTGTAAGAATGAGGTCATGTGCTACCACACAAAATTAATAAGGCTGGGAATGAAAACTCAGGAACACACAAAGGGCCTCTAGCTCTATTGAGGGAAAGAGGATGATGAGAAAAGTGACAGAACCCTGACTGGGGGTAGATGAGACAATGATGACTGACCACAGAAAGACTTTACCTACTGCCTTCATGTCCCCCTTAATCCTAGTGCCTTCTGTCACTTCCTTATCTATTCATCTTGTATATGGCTTGTCTGTATATATTTGTTTGCTGTCATCTCTCCTATTAATTTGCAAGCTTCTTGAGGGCGGTTTTTTTGCCTCTTTTTATATCCTTTGGGATTAGCACAGTACCCAACATCGAGTTGGTTGTCATCCTTTGTGTTCAAAGAGACCAATATGACATAGCTCCAAACTGGCATAGAGTAGGCACTTAATAAATGTTTATTGGCTGACTGATTTCACATGTCTTATTTTGCATCTGTTTTCTTTGCCAAGAAAAATAATCACTGGATCAGACAGATCATAGCAAAACTGGCTAACAAGGAATTAAAGGTAAGCAGAAAACAAACAAGAGAATATCCAACTATTCTTGATGAGCCCAAGGCCAGATAAATCATTAGAGGTAATAGATACAAGTGGCAGTTAGGATTTCAGCCACTGTTTGGGATAGAATGTGATAAATAATGTAGGACTAGAAAAGAATAACTATTGTTCCATTTTTTTAAGGGGAGAAAATAGAATATGCACATTCAAGAGCAGTGAACTTAAGTTCACATCATGGCAAAATTGTAGAATATATCATTGGAAGAATGGCTAGAGGACATGTCAAGAAAGGAAATCATAATAACAAAGAGCCATGAAGACTTCTTGGAGAACAGAGGATGTCAGAATAACATTATTTCCTTTTATGAGAGGATTGCTGGACTGGTAGGTAAAGGAATATTATACATCGCTGCATTCTAGCAAAGTATCTAGCAAATTGTCACATCTTTATAATTTTTTTAAGCTAGAAAGATGTGGCTAGATGATGATACAATTTTAGGGGGATTCAGAATGCATCAAATGGCCATACCTAAGGAGAAGCCATTAATAAATGGGATGTCAGCACGGAAAGAGGTCTCCAGTGGAGGGCTCCAGGGATCTGTGCTTTGGCCTTTGTTATGTCAGTAATTCATATAAAAACATAGATGGCCATACTTGTCAAATTTACAGTTGGGGAGGATAGCTAAAACATTTAATAATAAAATCAGTATTAAAAAGGAACTTTACAGAGTAGAACAAAGATGAATAAATTTTGCCAAATTCAAAGAAATAAAAAAACTTAATACTTTGCTGAAAAAAAATTAACTTCCCAGGTATAAGACAATGGAGGTATGACTTGACAGGAGAATATTCAAGGAGTGGATTATAAAATTAATGGGAGTCAGTAGTGTTAATATGGAAGCCAATAAAACACATGCAACCTTGGGTTACTTTAAGAAAGGCATGGCAGCAGGATTGGAACCGTGATGCTTTTATTGTTTTCTTCCATGGCCAGGCCATATCTGGAACACTGTTTTCAGTTATGGGCCTCATTCTAGGAAGGGCATTAATAAGAATGGAGAATATTCAGAGGGGAGTAACCAGTATGGTAAAGGGTCTTGTGTTCACACCACATAAAGTTCAATAGGAAGAAATGTGAATCTTCAGTCTAGACAAAAGAACACTCATAGGATGAGTGAAAGGAGGTGTATATGATTATTTTCAAATATTGGAAAGGCTGTCATATAGAAGAGGGATGAGTTTTATTTTGCTTGGCCCCAAAGGACAGAATTCAAAGCAACAGATATAAGTTACAGAGACATATTAAGCTTGCTCTAAGGAAAAACTTCCTAACAACTAGATCTATTCAAATCATCTTCCTTGGGAGAGAATATCATTATCCCTTCACACATCATGACTTTCCCCATTGTGGCTTCAATACATCACATAAGAAATTAAATGAGAATTTTTTGAGAGTTTTGTGGAAACTGCAGAGGACATGCAAAGGCCAACCAATGACACAGAAAAAAGTTTAGAAACTCAGACATACATAATCATTTGGACTAGACGGCCTTTTAGGTCCTCTTCTAACTCTGAGGATCTGTGATCCTATGAATGCTTTCCTTTCCCTGCCTTTGGGTCAGCCTTATGGTTTCTCACTTCTACTGTAGGACCCAGCACTGTGCTTTTCATAAAGGAGATGATTAATAAATGTTTGTTAATGGGATGGAGGGGAAAAAGAGTGTGGAGAAATACTCCATAATGAAAGCTGTTGAGTGTATTGGGAAACTATTGAGCTATTGGGAAACACTGGTAATCCTAGTCTCCCAAGGGAGAGAGGGAGGAAGAGACCCAGAAAAGGAGAGAGAGATGGAGACAGATGAGGAGTTTACTGAAAACATGACTGACCTACTGGAGTGATTTAAGCATAATCTTGCCTGCAAAGGAGAGGGGGAAGGAAAGGGGAAGGACAGGATAAGTTTTAAAAGGCCCTCTCATTATTGATTCTACTTTAAGTGATAGAGGAGAATCTTTTTTCATAATACAGATGCACTGTGATTCAGATTAATCCATTTTGTACTACATAATACAATTTCAGGAATTAGATATCCTCTTAATGAAAAGAACAAATCTTCAGCAGTCATATCTGGGAAATCTGGATATTGTCTTAGGACACGGGGGCTGATGTGTGACAATCTACATATGGCTGGTGTGACTGCCAGGGTTTTGAATAACAGACAATAAACTTGCTAATATAATTGATGCAACTTGATGGGAGGTGACAACATAAATCAAAAAGTTAGAGTTGAATCTGAGGAAACAGGAACTTAAGTGGTGTGGGTTTGGTTTTTTTTTTTTAGGTTGAGCACATTATAATTTCTTAGCTGAATTTTCTGTCTGTTCAGAAGTCTAAGTAACAAGAAATCTGCTGTAAAAAGACTGGTTAAAACCTTGCTAAATTTACCATAGACTTCACATCTCTAATTCATAGCAACCGAATGATTAAGCAAAGGGCTGTCTCAATGGTGATTTCAAAGTCATCTCCAATTTTCAGCTGGCTATGTTGACTAGAGACAATGCTCAGAAGCTGATTTTTTTCAAGTTAGTTCTTCTCTTTAAATATGTTATTCTGGGGTGATGGAATGTTGCTTTACATGCAAATAGATGTATAAATATATACATATGTTAAAAGGGGGTTTCTTTTTCCTTAAAAGGTAATTGTATTTTAAGTTTCATAAAAGAGCAGAGGAAAGGATTCATTTTAATAGTTTCACAGCCACACAGTACTTTCTAATTTGATTGCCGTGTGTGTGTGTGTGTGTGTGTGTGTGTGTATGTGAGTGTTTTATGTTTTCTGTGAATGTCTGTAAAATAAGATCATTTTCAAGAAGGAACATAGTGTATGTGCATGAGCATACTGTTGTGAAATAGCTGGAGAGTTTATGGTCATCAGTTTTTCTTGCTCAAATGTTCCAAAATTATAAATTTCAAGAAACTGAATCCGATTCAATTCTTTTAATCTATATAAATACATTCTACAATAAACGTGCACTCTAGGAATCTAGACGGTGATTTAATGCTTTCAATAGGGACATGTATAAATCTCAGTGTGGCCTGAAGGCCACATGTGGTCTTCTAGGTCTTTGGGTGAGGCCTTTTTTCTAAGTCCAAGTTCTACAGAACAAATCCTTTTATTAAGGGGATTTGTTCTGTGAAATTTGGATTCAGTCAAAGGACTACACTTGAGGACTTAGGTTCCCCACTCCATCTACATACATACAAATATACACATATCCAAATATGTATGTGTATATTGCATATTTATAAAATGTAAAACTGTATTTAGAATATATAATATATAATTTTGGTCATACATGTAATTTCATTGTTGCAAGGAGCTCCAAATGAGAAAATTCATCTGACTAATGTAGCATAGCATTTGCTTTCTGAGAGTTGCCTGCAGCACAGAGATCACCCAGGGTCACAACTAGTGTATGTCAGAGGTAAGATTCAGATTTAGGTCTTCCAAGCACTCTCTGGCTTGGTGACTTTCTCTCTCTCTCTCTCTCTCTCTCTCTCTCTCTCTCTCTCTCTCTCTCTCTCTCTCTCTCTCTCTCTCTCTCTCTCTCCCCTTTTACTCAATCAATAAATATTTATTAAACACCATATGCCAAGTACTAAACACACACACACACATACACACGCATGCATGCACACAAATATTTTTGACCAGAATTGTGATTTTTATCTCTTAAAGGAACTCTTAGTATAGAATGAATGGATGAAGAATGAAAAAAATGTGCAATAACCGATTACTATGTGCCAGGCACTATACTAGGTGTTGAGATATAAACAGGAAAAAAAAAAAACAGTTCCCGCTTTCAAGGAGTTCATGCTATAATTGGGAAAGATACTATAAGTAGAATTATCCAACTGGAAGCTTTAAAAGTCCAGTGGTCTTAAGGGAGCAGATAGAGGGCTGACGGCAAGTCCAAGAATACTTAGGTTACATGAGATATCAGCCCCTCAGCAACAAACCACAACCATGGAGAAAAAATTAGCTAGCTCATGGGTCAAAGTAGAGGAGGAATTTTGGACTCCTTTTGACAGAGGTCAACCTGGGGATTCAGTCACCATCCAGGAGGAGAAAAGGGGAAGGGAGGCGTTGGCAGAAAGGCTTAGGAGTAGGGGACAGAGGTCAACCTGGGGATTCAGTCACCATCCAGGAGGAGAAAAGGGGAAGGGAGGCGTTGGCAGAAAGGCTTAGGAGTTGGGTCCCACTGAACAACAGTTCTGGCTAGGGCTTCAGTTGACCTTCTAAGTAGAAGGGAGAGAGAAGTATGATCTCACTGTGACAACAAAATCAAGGTTGTTGTTGAAGTGATAGCCCTACACTTTTAATATATCTTTCTCTGTGTGCCTGTCTCATTGTTTTCTGCTTCAACTTCTTCTTCATATATGCATTCCCACCCAACCCCCTTCTTAGTGAGTTTTTACAAAGGCCTTTCTTTTTAAAATCTTTACTTTTTTAAAGGGAATATTTCTATGTTTCAAACTAGGTGAAAGCAACTCATAGAATTTTAAAGTCCTTAGAGATCAATCTAATACTTTAACTTTATAGATAATAAAACAGTCCATAGAGGTAAAAAAGACTTATCCAAGGTCTCATATCTAGTTAAAACTTGAGTTAAAATCAATATCTCCTGAATTTCAATCTAATGTACTTTTCATAATACCACAGTACCTCCCTCATCCAAGTTCATGAGTACTTTTAAGACCTCCTATGTGCTCAGGAGGGAAAATAAGCATTGTTTATATGTTTAAAATCCTGAAAATAACAGTTCTGAAAATACTATTTTTCTTAACACAAAATTAGTGTGTACTTAGCATTTTAAGAGGTTTTGAAATCTTAATATTTCTCATGTGTTCTGAATTGTTGTCCCCTTAATATCACAGGATTCTCCAAGCAAAAATGATATACTCAATGGGGCTTTGCACATGGAGAAATGGGTGATATTGTCCAGAATCTCTGTATTTTCAGCAGAAAATATTGAGAGCACAGAGAGATAACTGATATTCAGGAAGGAAACCAAGAATACAGTTAAAAATGCACAGATATCTTAAAAAGATTCTCAGAACTGACAATGTCATCCTCACAAAAGACTAACCTTCCCTGAGTCCCTTCTCATTCAAGAATGAAAAAGAAAGGAGAAGAGAAAAATAGGGGAGGGGAAGAGAGAGATGTAAACAAAGGAAATAGTGCAAAGTCAAGTCCTTCTTCTTTCATCGGAACAGAATCTTGCCAATGCTCCTTAATCCCAACAACCCCTGCTGATTGGGTGTGTACCTTTCTTGAGAAGAGTTGTAGATGATCATAAACTAATGAGTTTATGATATTTGTGATATCTGTAAATGAAACCAATATGAGATGCTGAAAGTTTTTCACTGATGTATAAGGGACTTAGGCTAAAGCATTTTGAAAATTCATTCTTATTTGGTTTTCTTCTTTTAGATTCCACAAAACTCTGGGATCTGTGCTCTTAGCATCACTTTTTTTGCAGTTATACAATTAGGATAGACAGACAGTGGTTTACAGGAAAGAGACTTTGATGTTAAAAAAACACCAAACTGGATTTGAATGTCAGTTCTGTTACTACCTCTGCGACCCTAAGCAGTCACTCTTTTCCTCTCTGGGTCTTAGGTTCCCGATCTTTAAGAAAAGAAAAATATGGATCACGTGTTCTCTATGTTTCCTTCCAGCTCTAAAAAGCATTTTGTTGTTTCTCTCACTCAGTGACAACCCTTTGTGACCCTATTTGGGGTTTTCTGGGCAAAGATATTGAAGTGATTTGCCATGTCCTTCTCCAGCTCATTTTACAGATGAGAAAACCAAGGCAAATGGGGTTTGGTGACTTGCCCGGGGTCACACAGTTAATAAAGGTGAGGCCAGATTTGAGCTCAGAAAGATAGGTCTTCCTGACTCCAGGCCCATCTTTCTATCCACTGTGCCATCTAACTGTCTCTTAAATAATATGACCCATTGGTGTTAAAGTAGTTACTGAAATTCTATTTTCCAAATATTATCTAGGATATGGTCCAAGTATCATCTTCCCTTAATCCTTAAAATTCATCATTATGATTATGAGACCTGAGAAATCCCCACTGGCCAAATTATTTAAGAAGGAAGGAATATCATTTTTCACTTTTTGGATCAGCTTGTTAGTTAAAAATTAGTGAGCATACACACTTTAGTATCTCAGCTTTCCTTTTTTTTATATATCTGATCTCAGTATTTTAACATTTCATTTCTTGGACATTTATTTACTGGCAAGAAAGCTGCGCAAATCTTCAAAGCTAAGCTGTGCCCTCAACACATGAATTGTTTTCCCAAAATAGCACTGGCAGGCAGGCACATTTTGTCACAAATTTGTTTAGTGACTTCGGACCTGGTCCTGCTAAAAGCACCATATAAAGTTTTACAATTTGAAATTCGGGTTTTGTATTTGGGCCCCATGAAGCAGCCTTAATAATTTAGACACGCAGGGCTTTGTGCTTCCTCAGTACTAATTTGAACCATGTTAGGATTCTTGCAACATGATTGACAATGGCCAAAATTAGGAGCCAAAAGAACTGTCATTCCATTAAATGTGAGCTCTTGGATTGTGAGCAGAATGCTTGAATTTGTAGTCAAACACACACACGCGCGCACACACACACACACACACACACACACACACACACACAGCTCAATGGGTGATTTCCAAGCATGTAACATATATTTGACTGAAACAAACTGGAATCGACCACACACACGATACAAAATTAACTAAACAACTCAGATGCAAGACCATCAGCCATTCTAGTATAGAGAATGTTTATATTTTGGGGGGAAAAATAAATCAAAGCATAATCTTCCCCCTAAAGTGATTCCTTATTGAGGATTCTGCTCTGAAACAGAATGGGAGGCCATGGGAAGTTGTGTCTATCTCTGAGGCCCCACATGTTTTCCCTCTTTTTCTAGGACATACTCCGTGACTGATTAAGTGTGGCTCTATTTCATAGTGAATCCATACACTGCAGAGGGGAGGAAGAGACAGTGAGTTAGATTTACATCCTCCTTTGAAGAGCCACAGGAACTTTTGAATACTTTGAAAGCAGACAAAGCCTCTGGTCTTTAAGATCATTCAAACTGCTCTCACCCCCACCCCTTCACACACATATACACATGCACACACATACACACACACACACACACGTACACACACACCTCACCTGATTGTAATACTTGGACACTTGTTTTATCTTCTGGCAGAGGATAACTAGACTTGCCAGGCTTCAGCCCTGAGATAAGCGTCAGAGCTCTCATCTACTCAGACAATTACTGCCAATCTTTCAAGGACCAGTTTAAATTTCCTGTTTTCCATAAAGCCTCATAGACCTAGGAAGTATGATGATGACCTCATCTTCTCTACTCTCATTATGCTTTTCAAAAACGAGTTTTGGTTATGCCCTTTGTTTCTACATCATAGCCAATATTTTCTGGAAAGGACTAGAGTAGGTATGGGGGCTCAAGATGGTAGAATACAGATAGCAACTCAGCTGAAGTCTCCCAACATTCCCTTCCAAACATCTTTAAAATAACTCCTCAAATCAAATTTTGGAAGAGCAGAGCCCAAAATTGGTCAGTGTGAGACATAGGCAGGCAGTACAGATTAGTGACACCAAGGAGGGGCCCTTCCCCGAACACGGGATCATCACCCATCAGTAGTGGGTCTTGAAAATAGCTGTACAGCATCAGCAACTGCAGCTTTGGGAGCTCTCAGCCCAGAGATGGGAAAGGGGTAAGACAATTGACCAGAAAGAGATTACAGAGGACCTCTTGCTGGCATTGGGTGCAACTGGTTCTTGGCAAATCTATTACCCATACATAATTCTGGGGAGCAGTGGAAAAACTTGTGGTCAGTCACAAGGGAATAGGGGTCCTTCTCAGAGTTTCAAGAAAGAGAGGAACACTAGTATTTATGGGACAGTTCCAGGACCAAGAGGAGCCCTACCACTTGTGACTGCAGAGAAGTGGGGGCCCTTCTTGGGTAAAGACAAGAGCACAGACCAGAGGAGAAAAGATCACACCTCTCTCTGGGTCATACCACCTTGGCAGCACCAAAAACTTCAAAACTCTAAGAATTAGTTCTGAAAAAAAGCAACACAAAAAAGGTTACAGACTGGGACAGTGCCTTCTCAACCTGAGGTGAGCAGAGCCCAACTTTAAAATAAAATCCAAAATCAAGAAATAGGCTGAAAAAAAATTAGCAAAAAGAGAGAAAGAGAGAGAGAGAGAGAGAGAAAATGGCCATAAAAAGTCATTACAGTGGAAGGGAAGATCAAGACATAAAATTAGAACACAAAAATGTGAAAATAGCTACAAGTAAAGCTTCAAAAGAAATTATAATTGAACCCATATCCAATAAGAATTCCTAGAAGAGCTGAAGAAAGAGATAAGAGATAAGAAAAATTGGGGAAATGAGAATGGCTCAAGAAAATTATGAAAAGAGAAATTAACTGCTTGATTAAAAGAGACACACACACACAAAAAAAAAAACATTGAAGACAATATTACTTTAAAAAATACAGTTGGCCCAGGGTGAAGCCAAGACGGCAGGTGGAAGAATATACCTCTAGAAGCTCTCCTCTCACAGTACATAAAATACCTGTAAAAATGTCTGTGAACAAATTCTAGAGCAGCAAAAGCCACAAAACGATAGAGTGAAAGAGATTTCTAGCCCAAGGAAACTTGGAAGACTGACAGGAAAGAAAAGTCTATCATGCTAGGCGTGGAGCAGAGCTGACCATAGCATGGGCCTCACTGAGGCAAGGACAAGACTAAAGTGGTCTTCAAGATGCCATCAGCAGCAGCTGGGGGTCCCAGATTCCTCAGATCACGAATGCCAAAGATAGCTTCAAAGGTCAGTGAGAAAGCTCTTTCACTTAGAGAAGGGAAAGTAGCTGTCAAAGCCTAAACCCAGGCAGCAGTAGCTTCTATTGTTGGAGCCCTGACCTAAAGCCCCTGGGGAATTGAGCAGCTGATCTGGATCTCAGCCCTGAGAGATGGCCCTGGGGTGAGGAGGAGTGCTGACTGGCATGGTAGAGCTGGTGGAGTCTTGGGAGAGGGAATCCTGCTCACAGACCAGAGCTCAAGCCAGAAGAGGAATAAACTCCTCTCCCTTGATTGTGCCACCTTGGAGGAACTGAGGACTTACAGGTCCCCAGAGTATACCCTCCTCTTGACAAAGAACTCAAAAGTCAAGGGACTGGCTAGGAAAATGCCCCCAAAAGGGAAAAAGAATAAGACAACAGAAGGTTACTTTCTTGGTGAACAAGTATTTTCTTCCATCCTTTCGGGTGAGGAAGAACAATGTATGCCATCAGAGGAAGAAGTAAAAGTCAAGGCTTCTGTACCCAAACCTCCAAAATAAATATTCAATGGTCTGAGGTCATAGAACAGCTCAAAAAGGATTTTGAAAATCAATTAAGAAAGGTGGAAGAAAAGTTGGGAAGAGAAATGAGAGCAATGAAAAAAATTCATGGAAATCAAATCAACAGCTTGCTAAAGGAGACCCAAAAAATGCTAAAGAAATTAACACCTTTTAAAACAGACTAACTCAAATGGCAAAAGAGGCCCAAAAAGTCAATGAGGAGAACAATGCTTTAAAAAGAAAAATTAGCCAAATGGAAAAGGAGGTTCAAAAAAATCTCACAAAAGAAAATAATTTTTTAAAAATTAGAATGGAGCAGATGGAAGCTAATGACTTTATGAGAAACCAAGAGATTACAAAACAAAACCAAAAGAATGAAAAATAGAAGATAATATGAAATATCTCATTGGAAAAACAATTGAGCTGTAAAATAGATCCAAGAGAGTCAATTTAACAATTATGGGACTACCTGAAAGCCATGATCAAAAAAAGAGCCTAGACATCATCTTTCATGAAATTATCAAGGAAAATTTCCCTGATATTCTAGAACCAGGGGGCAAAATAAATATTGAAAGAATCCACCAAGAACCTCCTGAAAGAGAACCAAAATGAGAAGCTTGTAAGACTATTGTAACCAAATTCCAGAGTTCCAGGTCAAGGAGAAAATATTGCAAACAGCTAGAAAGATACAATTTGAGTATTGTGGAAATTCAATCAGGATTACACAAAGTCTGGCAGCTTCTACATTAAGGGATCAAAGGGCATGGAATATGATATTTCAGAAGTCAAAGGAACTAGGATTAAAACTAAGAATGACCTACCCAGCAAAACTGAGTATAATACTTCAAGGAAAAAGATGGCTATTCAATGAAATAGAAGACTTTTAAGCATTCTTGATGAAAAGACCAGAGCTGAATAGAAAATTTGACTTTCAAACACAAGAGTCAAGAGAAACATGAAAAGGTAAATAGGAAAGAGAAATCATAAGGGACTTACTAAAGTTGAACTATTTACATTCCTACATGGAAAGATCATATTTGTAACTCTTGAAACTTTTCTCAGTATTTGGGTAGTTAAAGGGATTATACACACACACACACGCGCGCGCACACACACACAGACACATATACGTGTGTGTGTACATATATATATATATATATATATATATACAGATGGAGGGAACAGAGAGAGTGGAATAGGAAGGGATGATATCTAAATAAATAAAATTAAGGGGTGAGAAAGGAATATATTGAGAGGAGAAAGAGAGAAATGGAATGGGGCAAATTATCTCTCAAAAAGGCAAGAGAAAGCTTTTTCAGTGGAGGGGAAGAGGGGGAGATGAGAGGGAAAAAGTGAAGCTTACTCTCATCACATTTGGCTTAAGGGGGGAATAACATACACACTCAATTTGGTATGAAAATCTATCTTACACTACAGGAAATTAGAGTAGAAGGGGATAAATGGTTTGTGTGGGGGGATGATAGAAGGAAGGGCAAATAAGAGGGGGGGTAATTAGAAATAAACACTTTTGGGGAGGAATAAGGTCAAAAGAGAGAATAGAATAAATGAGGGGCAGGATAGCATAGATGGAAATATGGACAGTATTTCACAACGTGATTAGTATGGAAGTCTACACATATATAGTCTATATTGAATTGCTTGCCTTCTCAGTGAGTATAGGTGGGGAGGGAGGAAGGGAGAGAAGTTAGAACTCATAGTTTTAGGAACAAATGTTGAGAATTGTTTTTCTATGTAATTGGGAAATAAGAAATACAAGTAATGGGGTATAGAAATCTATCTTGCCCTACAAGAAAGGAGAGAAGATGGGGATAAGGGAAGTGAGGGGTATGATAGAAGGGAGGGTAGATTGGGGGATGGGACAATCAGAATGTGTGGTGTTTTGTAATGGGAGGAGGGAAGAGATGGGGAGAAAATTTGAAACTCAAAATCTTGTGGAAATGAATGTTGAAAACTAAAAATAAATAAATAAATTTTAAAAAAATTAAATTAAATTAGAAAATATATATAGTTGGCCCATTGGTAAAAGAAGACTGGCAATTCACTGAAGAAAATAACTCCTTAAAAGGCAGAATAGGCCAAATGGAAAAGGATATTCCAAAGCTTACTGAAGAAAATAATTCCTTAAAAATTGGAATTGGGTAAGTGAAAGCTAATGATTCCATGAAACATCAAGAAAAAAATAAAACACTTATGAAAATAGAAAAAAATGTGAAATATCACATTGGAAAAACAAATGAACTGGAAAATAGATCAAGGCCAAATAATTTAGGAATTATTGGACTACCTGACAGCCATGATCAAAAAGAGTGAGACATCATATTTCAAGGAACTAAAAAGGAAAATTGCTCCCAATACCTTAGATTCAGAAGGTAAAATAGAAATTGAAAGAATACCCCAATCACCTCCTGAAAGAAATCTCAAAATGGAAACTCCCCAGGAATATCATACTCAAATTGCAGAACTCTCAGGTCAAAGAGAAAATACTGCAAAAATCCAGAAAGAAATAATTCAAATATTATCGAGCTTTAGTCAGGGTCATATAAGATTTAGCAGCTTCTGCATTAAAGGAGTAGAAGGCTTGGAACATAGTATTCCAGAAGGCAAAGGATCTAGGATTACAATCCAGAATAACCTATCCAGCAAAACTGAGTATACTCCTTCAGGGAGTACTAAAATGATCATTTAGTGAAAGAAGATTTTCAGGTATTCCAAATGAAAAATCCAGAGCTGAATAGAAGATTTGACTTGACATTCAATGACAAGATTCAAGAGAAGCACAAAATAGTAAATACGATGGAGTAATCATAAGGGACTCAATAAAATTAAACTGTTTACATTCCTGTATGGAAAGATGATACATGTAACTCCTAAAACCTTTATCATTATTAGGGTAGTTAGAAGGAGTCTACATAGACAGAGGGCATGAGTCAATTTTTGGGGGATGATTTTTTTTTTTTAAGTAAAGGGTTGAGAAATAGGGATACATTGGGAGAAGGGGGAAGAGAAAAGTAGAAGGGGGAGAATTTTCTCACATAAAAAAGGTATGCAAGGAAGAGTTTTTATACTAAAGGGGAAAATAGGGGCAGAGGCAATGCTTAAACCTCACTCTGATTGGGATTGGTTCAAAGAAGGAAGAACATATAATAGGTGATAAATTACAATGTTGAAGAATGAATGAAATTTATCTAATCTGAAAACAACTTCTTTGGTCCTTGGAACCTAGAACAAAAAGTTGCGCATTTTTATTTCCCTGCTAGTTCCTAGGTGGCACAATGGATAGCGTATGGGCCTCAAGTCAGGAAGACCTAGTTTCAGATCTGACCTCAGATAGTTACTAGCTGTATGACTTTGGGCAGGCCATTTAACCTATGCAGACTTAGTTTCATTATCTGTTAAATAGATAAAATAATAACATCTCTCTCTAGGGTTGTTGTGAGAATCAAATGAGATTATATTTGTAAAATGCTTAGCATAGTACCTGGCATATAGTAGGCTCTTAATAATGCCTGTTCTTTTCCCCCTTCCCCTCCTCTTCCACTCTGAACCATTGCCACCCCTCACCCCCTATAATATATATGAATATATTAGGAGAGGGAGAGGCAGTGAGATTGAAATTCATAAATTATATACCATGGAGTCTGAGTTGGAAACTAAGATGATATCTAGCGCACCCTCTCTTTTTCGTAAATAGTTAACTGAGGACTAGAAAAATGGTATATGACTATTATACTCTACACCCAGGCTCTACCCACCACCAAGAAGCAGTCTACTGATGATGCCCCCTAGAGAGAAAATTCCAATTGTAATGGAGTTATTTAATGGTAATTATTATTATTCAGGCCACTACACTGTAGGATGCAAGCATACCCATCCAAAGTCAGTAATGGAAAAATGCCCTCCACTGGCTGATGCTGGTTAGGGATAAAGGATCAATCTCCCATCCCTCCTGGGACCTACAAAGAATTGCCCTATAAAATTCAAAGCAAGCCAGATTTTCACATGTTGGAAAATCAAGCAAAAAAAAAGTCAAGCATGTTCAATAAAAGGATTAATAATACTGCAATTTATATTATTCCTTGTTTCTCAGATTTTCTCATATTCTTTATAATAGGAGGAAAGATTTCAGGTAAACCATATTTCCCCAGAATTAAACCACTTCTTATTCATAGGTAGAGTAGAAAATATTTGCTATAGGATTATTTTAGGAGGACTAGAAAAATTCTTCCACCCCACCGATGGTCAAAATCTTGTCTCCACTCTGATGCTTGAAATAGCACACATAATTTTTCATTCCAAAATAAGAGAAAAATGAAAAGACTTAAAATTTAAATCCTAGGAAAAGGTGATTAAAATACTTGCTACGGGATATTGCCTTTCCAGGCAATAGATGGTCTAGAGATCTGGAAGGAGAAGGAACCTTCAGAACCATCTAGCTGTGAGTCTCTCATTTTATTGGTGAGAAAACCAAAGCTCTAAGAAATAAATGTCTTGCCCATGTCCACTCAGACAAGTGGGAGCAGAGTCAGGAGTTCAATTCAGGTGTCCCAAATCCAAATCTACCGTTCAAGTATTAGAAAAGCATCTGTTGAATGCCTATGATGGGCAATACTATTCTAATGCTGAATATTTTGATGATGAGAGAGAGAGTAACAGGCAACTTAAGGAATAGAAAGGCATGATTTGGAAGGCATGGAGGGGGATGGTGGAAGACAGGGAAAGAAAAAAAAAATGTCTCATGTACTGGAATGTACCAACTTCTCAGTTTTGCTGAATGGCCTGCTCAGAATAGCCTGGGCTCAGAAAATATGTATAAATCGCAGCAGGTCATTCTGAAGACCAATCATTGAGCATTTACTAAGTGCCCACCATGGGCTAAGTGATAGAAAGTCAAACAAAAGCAAAGGAGGGGTTGGGAAGGTATATCCCTGGCAGTTGGAGAGAACCAGGAAAAGCATTATACAGATGCATCAGATACTTAAACTGAAGCTTGAAGGAAACCAGAGATTTTAAGGGGTAGGCATTAACAAGACCATTCTAGACAAAAAGGACAGCCAGTAGAAAGGCGCAAAGACCTGTATGAATACTTAGGATAGGTAGAAGGAGGATGATATTGTGGAAAAAACACTGGATATGACACCAGAAAACCTGATTTGGGCTCTCATTTCTTGTCATTATCTAGCTTTTTTGAACATAGGAAAATTACTTACCTGCTCTAACCCTCAATTGCACCATCTATAAAATAATGGTAATCATACCTGTTCAATCTACTTCCCAGGGCTTTTGTGAGGAAAGTGCTATTTAAATGTGAGTTGTTATTATGGTACCTTCCCTCAGTGTATAATTCATATGTAGAATTACAGGTCTAATCCACACCTGAACCAAAAAAATCTCCTTTCTGATATTTCTGACAAAGGGACAAATAAGCAAGTATAGAATAATGAAATGGCAAAATCTCCAGGTTGGAAGGGATTTCACTGGCCTTCTAAAACAACCCTCAACAGGAAAAAAGATCCCACTCTAGTATGCACAGTAAGTAATCAATAAGACTCTTAATTGAAGACTTCAGACAGACCACTGCCTCTAAGAGTGTCTCAACTCTAACTTTAAAAAGTTTTCTCTTACGGGAAGTTAGGTGGTACAATGGATAGAGCACCAACCCTGGAGTCAGGAGGACCAAAGTTCAAATCTGGCCTCAGACTAACTATGTGACCCTGGGCAAGTCACTTAACCCTGACTCTCCCCACCTCCCCACAAAAACCGTTTCCCTTATATTAAGCCCAGATATGGGAAGTTCTCTAAAAGTTACATCTGTACCTTCTAGTTTTGCCACAGAAAGAGTTTAATCCTTGTCACAATCCCTTTTTCAAATATTTGAAAAGTTAACGTTTCCTCCTAAATCTCCCTTCCCTAGGCTAAACCTCTCGAGTTACTTCAACCAATCTTCATAGGGCATAAATTTGAGGCTCTTCACCATTCTGGTTGATATCCTCTGGCTCCTTTCCAGTTTATCAACTTCCATTTGAATTTTTAATTTCATTCTTGAGTAATTCCACTATCTCTGGGGCTGATGTGTTTTGGACCAAAGGATTTCTACCCATCTCTTTTCTGAGTCCTTTGAAATCTGCTGTCTTCAAAGCTGAAGTGTGTGACCTAATATGCACGGATTTCCTTCTCCTCTCTAGCAGGAACTCTGTGATAGAGTTGTTGATCATTTGCTCCCAAGGTTCCTCACATTTTTTTTTCCTTAGCAACCAGTGCTTCTTTCTCAGTCAGAATCACTCCAGAATATTATTTCCTCCCATCATTTCTTCTTCTATTTGAAGGATGAAATGATCCCTAAGGCAAGTCACAAATTTACCAGCTGTTTTGATACGGGCAGAATGAGAATGTTTGCAAATAGACAAGAAAGTTCAAATCCCCCATCACTGTCTCTCTTGCTCCTGTGACAGATTTGGAGATCTTTTCCTAGGAACTTAAGCTGATTCATCCTTCTAGCTTGATGGTCTGTAGCAGGATAAGAGATCACGGAATGAAGATTAGAAGAGACATCTTAGAAGAGATTTCAGATATCATCTAGTCCAGAGATTCCCAAAGTTTTTTGGTGCATGGTGTCATTAGTGTCTCAATTTTTTCGTGGTGTTCTTTAGTCAAGAAAATACCTAACAGTTCTGTTTATTTAGTACTTAGGTTAGCTGTTGATAAGTATTTATGTCCTAATGACTTAGCAATCTGAAACAATAACATATATAAATCAAAAGAATTTTTTTATTCCATTTTCACATAAACATGAGTAGTTACAAATGGGACATGTTTACCTGTTGGGCTCTGAACAACTTCTCAAACCATGGAATCAGATAGAATACAACCACCCTCATTTCTTGTTCCACATCAATTTTTGCTTGGTATTTTTATCACAGTTGAAAGCTCAATTTCACAAAGACATGATGCCACAAATGAGAAAGTTTGAGAAGTTTCTTTGTAATTGATCCTTCTTTATGCTACTGTATATGGCTTTCCAGATTTCAGGCTTCCAAGAATGATTCCCATTCCACCAAGACTCCGAGATGCCTATGAGGACAAACTGGTCACCTTGTGTTTGAATCTCTAGTGAATCAAATTTGTAAAAACAAAGGTTAAAGACTGTTTTTACATGTAATTGGAAAATAAGAAAATATTGTTTCAAAAAAGAATCCCTACCCTGTCCAAATAATGTATGGATGGATGAAGGAGTGGATGGGTGGATGGGTAGATAGATGGACTATAGATAGATAGATAGATAGATAGATAGATAGATAGATAGATAGATAGATAGATATTTGAGAAGATGAATTTTCCTGCTGGCTCATTTTCTTTCATGAATCACTGGTCCTCTCTTCTTAGTCTAATACTGTTGCTGTGTTGTAACTGCTTCCCTGTGTAGCACCCAGCTTGTCAGATCTATTTTGCTTTTATCTCACCTATATTCCCTATTATATTCTTCCCTTCAACTGCTTCTAGGGAGCCATTCTTTAATATAAAAATAAATGTAAGTAAAAAATAAAATGAAAAATTGGAAGTATATGCTGCATCCTATACCCTCTCTTCAATTTAAAAACCTCTTGATGAGGTTCAGAAGACTGCAGAAAAAATGTTTTTAAGGGACCTTATTAAGTGCAATCCCTTGCCAAGAAATTTCATTATTCTTATATTTCACATTGTGGCACAGCAATCCCAAATTCATTCTTACACATCAAGGTAAGGGGCATCATGGTACAGTGCAAAGAGTGATGGCTTTTGAGTTAGACAGTAGGAGTTCAAATCCTAACCTCACTACTTAATTATGTATGACCCTCGACCTATCACAAAAACCTCTCTAGACCTTAGTTCCTTCATTTGTATAATAAAAAGGTTTGACCTCTGAGATCTCTCTCAGCTCCATAGTTGTGATCCTCTTCTGAGGCAGATATTCACTTTCCATGTGTGAATTTCTCTTCTGTATTCACTCCTTTCAACCACAAAGATCAATGAAAATATCACCCAATTCCCATCTCTACCCATTACATGGTCAGGTGTGGAATTTTTTTTTTCTTTCTTAATTTCTGGGTCAGTATCATGTGTCCTCATGTGAATCACCAGAAGTGAATAGTAGTAGTAGTTGACAGGCTTGATGATTTTTGGGTGGTCTCTATCCCCTAGAAAAACAGGGTCCTTCTCTACTGCTGATATCTAGTCAATAGATACTTTAGCACCCCCTCGGCAGGGAGTAACCCACCATTATCACTCCCCTTTTCTTCCTCTGACCCATATTGAATTAGCTCAGCTTTAGAGTCATATCATCATTTCTTGCAGCTGGGTGACCCAGTGGATAGAGTGTGGGGTTTGAAGTCAGAAAGACTCATCTTCCTAAGTTCAAATCTGACCTCAGATATTAGCTGTGTGACCCTAGACAAATCACTTGACCTTGTTTGCCTCAGTTTCCCTCATCTGTAAAATGAGCTGGAGAAGAAAATGGCAAACCACTCCAACATCTTTGCCAGAAAAAGAGAGTCAGACATGACTGAAGAACAATTTTTCTTGTAACTCAAGAAGCTGCCTTCTCCCAAAGATGGCCAAGCTCCACTTCCCAAAGGGAGAATCTCTTGCCCATTTTATAGACATGAGTTTTACAATCTATCTACTTCCCTTATTTGTGTCACATTTTTTCCACACAAGCTTTCTGACCTAGATAAGAATTCTCTTCTACCTCCTCACTTCCCATTTATTCTTTGTTCTCTCGTGAAGCCCTTCTGTTCTTTCAGGGAATACTTCATTCTCCGTGATGACCCAGACCAGAAGGGAGTCCCTGCAATTCTTTTACTTTCTCCTCTCTGCCTTGCACTTTGTACATACAAAGATGTTACATCAGACTGACAAACACAGTAAACAGGTTGGGAGATCACAGAATTCCCCTTCCCCTCCAGAAAGGCTCCAAGCAAATTCCACAGTCTTTTGTCTTCTTTTGGGTAGCTCTGCTGGCTAGCCCTTATAGCTAACTACTGTGCAAATGGCCATTTGCCAGATGTTAGGCTGGAATGCAAATAGGAGATTCATCTCCATTGACAAAGTGAGCTTTCAGTCAGGGTCAGTGCCTTGTTAATAAGGTTAATACGGATGAGGCTTTCATTCTGGCACTGTTGTTGTGGGCTTGTTTAGAAGCCTTCTGAATTACCTGAGAGATGACAGTGGGTAAAGGTAAAAGTGGAGGCCCAAGGTTATTGGATCAAACCAGAAGCTACTGGAACAATACCAGAAATAGCAGAGCCTCGGTTAATGACTGTGATGGAGAGAAGACGAAGCTCTCACACTCTTAGCTTGATTCTCTGTTTTCTCTGTCAAGGAGAATTATCTTTGGAATAGAAAAGACAGAACGAAAATGACTAAGAGAAAAGGAATAAGTATTATTAAGATCCTATTATATATGCCAGGCACTGTGCTAAATACTTCATCAATATTATCTCATTACCTCATGACTGTAAGAAGTTTTTGAGTAACACACACACACACACACACACACACACACACACACACACACATTTTTGGTTCCCATGCTATTATTATCATTTTACAGCTGAGGAAACTGAAGCCAGGAACAGTTAAGTGACTTGCCTAGGATCACACAGCTAGCAAATGAGGCTGGATTTGAATTCCTGACTCAAGACCTGGCACCCTATCCATGGCACCACCTTGCTGTATTTGGAACTAACTCTGGAAAGTTAGATGCCCAAGAAACAAAAATAGGGAGATAGTAAAAAAATAAAATAAAATAAAATGCCCTATTTCCTTGATGGCAATCACATTATCAGGTCCAGATGACCTATAGTCTAAGGTAAATGGCAGGTATGCACCACGATTGGTGCTCTTTGGAAGAGTTGCTGCAGTCATAGAGAAGGGGAAAAGCTCTCCCTATCCCCTTTTTAGGGAAAGAGAATAGAATCCAAAACCTATACGCCAATGAACTTGTTTTCAGTAATTCTGACAGTTCTTCTTAGACTGTGTCACGCTTTTCAAATCGTATTGCTATCTGACCCTGATTTCCATCTTTCACATATTCTTTAAAAACCTAAAATAGCACCCATCCTTGTCTCCATAGACAATGCCCCTTTTTCTTCTCCCTGGAAATTTTGTTGTCTTTAGAATTCCATCCTTAAGAGTTTCTACTCTTCCATTGCAGAATTTTAATCCAAGGACTTTTACCCACCCCTTTTAGGAACAAACATGGCTGGATGAGCTCTTATCAAGGATGCTGTAGAGAAGATTCTTATTCAGGTGTGCAATGGCTTAGATGGACTCGAAGATTCCTTCTAGCTCAAAGAGTCTGTGATTCTGAGATCTGGGTCACATACAGAGTAACAGTTGATGCCTTGCAAAACAAAGACTTGATATGAAACAGTAAACTCTTTGCTTTACTCTAGATTTTTTAATTATGGGGACTATGCAGATCAGGAAGAAAGGGACTGGACTCTCCAGGGACCATAACCCAATGAGTCAATCGATAAGCATTTGTTAAACACTCACTGTATGCCAGGAGCCACGCTAAACACCAGAGATGCAAAGAAAGGCAAAAAGACAAATCTCTGACCTTGAGGGAGCTTACAATATAGTGTATTTTCTCCTTATGAGGGAGTTTCAACCCTAAGGTAGCACAGAAATTTATAGAACATCTCAGAAGTTACTAGGGAGGCAATGTAGTGGTGCAAAGGAGAGAGTACCAGTCCTAGAAACAGGAGGAGCTGATTCCAATGGGGCTTCAGATATTATGTGTGACCCTGGGCAAGTCACTTAACCCTCTTTGTCTCAGTTTCCACATCCACTGGAGAAGGACATGGCAAACCATTTCAGTATTTTTGCCAAGAAAACCCCAAAAGGGGTCACAAAGAGTCAGACATGACCTATTCAACTGAACAACCAAATAGGTTACTAGAGAATATGCAGTCTTTGCCAAGGCATTTGTTGAGTAAAATAACGTCTAACCCATATTTCTATGTCTTGTTTGCTTGAGCGTTGTCATGGAAGCCATGAGATTTTTTGCTGCTTCTGCTGAGATATAAACATAATGCCAATTCTGATGCTCCAGAAGTCAAACTTGATTGGCACTTTCTCTTTATCAGATGAAAACGGACAAGGACCCACGACAGAAAATGAAATATAATTATATAATTAAATCTACCTACCTCATTTCATCTTGCCAATGCTCTCAAGATATTTTTTCTCTATTTCACTAGATATTTGTTCGGGGCGCGTTCGACCCCCGAACCTTCGGGCGAGATCCCGACCCCTTCTCTCCAACCCTCGTGGCTTCGGACGTCTCCGGACCTTCCCCTGGGGGAGGGGAAGGCTCTTAACCAGGCAGGACGCGGAGTGCAGTTGAGAAGCAGTTTATTCTTATCAGTTACACCAGAAGATCCCCCGAGCCCTTCCTGTGTGTGCCTTTTATCCCTAGTGTCTTGCCCTCCTCTTCCGAGTAGGCTCCTCCCCAGTTCCTCCCTGAGGGCGGGGCTTTCATCTCATTGGAGCGAGCCCCTCCAGACCAAACCAAAAAAGGGCACGATTCCCAATCCCGGGTTGTGTCTCCTTCTGGTTGGTTGGTGGTTATTTAGCTTCAGACCAGGAAGTCTTTCTAGTGCTGAGCTGGCAGAGCCACGTCAGCAGGTCAGGTCTTCCTAGTACTCTCATCCCCCCAGGAGGGTTGTTGGTCCATTGTGCCCCTGACAACTCCCCCTTTTTGTTTTACAAGGGCAGGTGAAGGGCCTGTCTTAGGCTATGTGGCCTGCCTCCATGCCTGGTACCGAAAGTGGGCAGGGCCCCTGTCTTAGGCTATGTGGGTGGTCCCCACCTCCAGCATTTCTGGCAGGTGGACCCACAATAATCCCGTCATTGGGAACCTCTGCAGCCAATGGCATGATTATCCAGGTCATGGGGCCACAATATTCCCGTCATTGGCACAATCACAGCGAAAGCCCATTATGAATCTTAGCGGGGTGATAGTAGTCAGCGAGCCTTAACTTAGCCCCAGCCCTCATTAGTCAGGTAATCAGGATCGACCCCCGGCAACGACCCCTTTGTGTTTTTGCAGAAATATATCAGCCCTCAGCTGTTCCAGGGTACTCATCCACAATTTCATAATACATGACAATAAGCAAGGTAGGCAGAGACAAATCACACATAACAGGGCAATTCCCAATCCAGTAACAAAAAATGTATGAAGCCATTGTGTAACATTAAGATTTCTCAACCAGTCTGGAAAAAGTCCATGCTGATTTTTCATATCCCTCTTATAATGGTCTGTGGCATTTTGTATGCTTTTAATTATCTCATCTAACTTTAATATATAAGTATCTAAACTTTGGAAGTCATCAAGTCTGGCAATAGTATCTTCAAGCTCTGTGCTAGCGTTAAGCATGAGGGCAGTCATGCATGCAGGTCGTAACAGCTGCGTATCGCACGATAGCCCTTGAAGCATTGATTCTACCTGTACCATCGTGGCCAATGCTTTTACCGCAGAGGTCAGCGCGGCTAGCTCAAGTGCCACCTGTCTATTTATCTGTTGTTGCTCCACCCATGCCTCTTACGAATAGACCATAAAGTCGGACAGATCATGTGCCATAACTTTACCCTCATTCTGCAGTGCCGCAAGTTCTATTTGTTGTAAAACACTCACGGCTAGTCCAATGATATCCATTGTAGAAATGTCCAGTCCCCGTCTCACTCGTGCCACTCGGGCAGTGATCATTTCAAAATAGTCCGAGTCCACGAAGGGTCTATAAGATCCTACCGGCAAAAAGGTTACCAGGGGTATTTTCAGCAATATTACAAAGGTGCCATTCCCTGTTAAGTTCTTACTCTGAAGGGTGTTTGATAGGGACCCATTATGGCAAATAATGTTAAAATCATGGGTGCCAGTGATGCTCCCGTCCCTACAAATCAGAAACATTTCGGTGTCTGTAGTTGTCTGTGTCACTACCTCAAAAGAGTTGCAATGTCCTGAGCTAGAAGATTCATCGCAGTGGTACCCAAGTTCCGTAAGAAGGTTAAACCACTGTTTGTTCAGTGTGGCATTGTCTGTGAGGGGCGCACTATTGTCCGTCATGTGTATGGCCTTTCCGAACGCCGCTGCGGCCTTCCATAGGTGTGCCTGCAATACCACCGTGGTATTGATCTGGTTGCCGGATACCGCATGAGGGACAGGTGCAGTGAAGTAGGGTCCTGGGATGCCATCCATGAAATACAGCTGGGTGTTGTT
>JAJHZJ010000709.1:2369259-2528806 GCA_023548195.1 Bettongia penicillata ogilbyi | reverse complement strand
CAGATCTAACTGAATAACCCAACTTTTCCCCTTATATGACCTTATATTAATCATTTAACTTTTTAAATTAGGTGATATCTACATTTCCTTCTAGCTTTAAATTCTTTGAAATGTATGAATTTTTAACCATTTGTCCCATTTTCTATCTTTATTTGAGTTTTTGTTTTGTTTCTTTTTTCTGTATTAAACAACCCCAGGTCATGTAACCATTCCTCCAAGGAGAGAATATAGCAAGAAAATTCCTTCCTGGGCTGAGTTCATTTCCATTAATGCACCCTGGGATTACATTAGGATTTTTTTTAAACATCTATGTCACCATTAGATCACAGAAGGCTTACAACAACTAAAATTCCCCATTTGTTCCACTGTTTTGGAAATTTGCCACGAGACATATCTATCTCCACGAAGACATAGTGATTTTAATTGGACTCAGCTCTCAATTATCTATATTCCACAAGAAGCATAAGTGAACTGAAATGTTAGACAATCTACAAAATACATTGATTTATGGAACATAATGTCTGTGAATGTTTTGGGTATGATTTACCTTCCATATCACAGTTGGTTTAGGCTAATAGAAGAATGGATTTAAATCCTCCGCAAACACTCAAATGGACTCGTAGTATTCTAGCAAGAAATGAACCTGGCACAGTATACTTCTATAGGTATTTGACAAAACACATGAGAGACTGGAGACAGATTGTGAAGGACTTTAAAAATCAAACAGATGTGTGTATTTTAACCTACAGGCAATAGGAAACTGAAGCTTTTTTGATCAGGTGAGTCATAGGGTCAAAACAATTTTTTAGAGTTATTTTGGCTGCTATGTGGAAGATGAATTGGAGAGAAGAGAGAATGAATGGGGAAAATACCAACATTTTCAAATGAAGATATTTGGAGGGCATTTAATCACTAATTTTTGCACTGAGTTAACAATTACTTTGAGATGACACTATTGACCAGGGAATAGGTGTGCATGGGAAAATGGCACTCATTAATAATTAAAACTCTAAAATCTCAATTTGACCCTGAGAAATGAAAACCAAGAATAAGGTTTGACTGTATCAAGAATTTTTTGGTTTGTTTTTTTTATTCACAAGAATTAAATCTATAATATACAACTTTCTTTCATTCTTGCCAATTATTTAGTTAGAGGACCTGAGTTCAAATATCATTTCTAATTATATTACCAGTGTGACTTAAGGCAAATCATGTAAACTTCCTGGGCCTCAGTTTCCTCATCTGTAAAATGAGGGAGTTTGTTATGATAAAGGTCCCTTCTACATCTAGATCTATATTTCTATAATCTGTAGCCTTAAAAGAAAAAAAAAAGTATTCCTCAATCTATACATTCAGGTCAGTTTAAAGATTGTCCTTTATAATTTGGCTAAAGCAGTTGGCTATATTTTATGATTTTTCCCAGTCTTTCTTTTTCTTTATTCCAAAATTCCTGGTATTGTGATGATCATTTCACCAACAAAGCCATCTACCATGCTTACCCTGTCCAAAATAGATTATCCAAAACAGTGACTTCTTCTCGACCATCTTCCCCTATCTAGAGACAAGACCTCCCGTAGAAATGGAAAAACTCTGGCAGGATTTGGTACTCCCACAATTCAATTGTTGGCTCTCATTTAGGGAGACAGAAGAAAGAGAAGATGGAGAGGGGGGAGTTCAGGGGAGCACAAGGCTTTGAGATACAGAACACTAACAGATCATCCAGGGCACATTGTGAAAGTCCTTTGTTTTCTCTCTGAAGTGTTCAAACCCCCAAACCCCTTTTCATCCTTTTCAGTCTTTGAAAGGCTCAGGCATCTGCTCTGCATAATGCTGGGGGAGGAATATTTAGGTTCAGGGAAACAAAAGCTCAAACAGCTAAAATTCCCTCCCTCTAAGACTAAGCCTCTAACAAGAAAAGTGCCCGAGATTGATTGCAAGGACACCACACCATTCTGTCTGGGGTGGGATAGCAGAATCTCCTTTCCAATAAAGTCTTCTGTTGTGTCTCTTTTGTAGTCTCTGCATATTTGGGCTTGTTTACCTAATTAGCTTAAGTATGGAATTGTCTTCCCTCTTTCAGGAACTGGGAATTAAAAGAGTATAAGCCTATTAAAGTAGTAGGGCAATTTATCTTACCCCATAAGACAATAAAATGGAGATATCAACTGTGTGCATGTTGAGTGAGTGGATGAATAGGGACTGTTCAATTGCACAGTTTACCTTCTACTGTCCTTTGGGTCTCCAGGATGCCAGAACATTCATGATTTTGCTAGTACAAGTGCTCTCAAGACCAATGTAAGCCAGAGAGCCTCTGGGGTGCTGAACAAGGTCTTTAGGAACGGCCCTGGCCAAAAAACTCATCCAGTTAGTGGACATCCTTCTGGGCAATAATCCTTTCTGCACCAGCTAGGCTGGTTCCCAGGGAGCAGTCCTGTGGTTGTGTCCAAAGTCTCTCCAACTTGGAATCACTTGTTTTGTTTTGTTTTGTTTTCTGGCCTTGCCTTTAAATTCTAGGATCACCTCCTGCCATCATGAGGCACTGGGGTAGAGCAATATATTGTCATTTTCAGCAGGAGATTCTTTGGTTACCTAATTTGTTTTTAAAGATCTCTGCTGGAATATGAATGGATGGAGATAAAAGGCAAGGCCTGTGAATCCTTAAAACCATTTGGGTCTCCTTCACTTCTCTTATTAGAAAATGATCATTTTTTAAAATCTGTGGGTCAAAGATCATCTTGAAAGGGTCTATTCAAGGATTAATGTCCAGTCCGAGACAGATGTTGGCGGTAGTTGAGAAAAAGGTTGAAGCAATAGAATCTGAAAGGATTCACAAATCCATTTGTAAAACTGAAGGGCCACTACAATCTAGGCAAAGTCCCACCCCTCCCCCCACCCCCCCCACCTCTCACCCCCCTCCCCCATAGGGAAGGGGAAACCCCTTGTCAGGTTACAAAAACCCTGATGATTGAAGCAAGGGGCCAAGGAGACAAATTTTATTTGCTTCATTGGGAAGGGTAGGGGAAGAGAGAAAAGACCAGCAGCTTGGGGACTAGGGCAGTGCAGAATTGGCAGGCAACTGTTTGAATTTTGATTTACCTAATTTTAGGGAAAAATAGGACACTAAAGCAGAATATAATCCAGGATTGGGTGGCTACTCTGCCTGAATAATCTGGATATTTCACCAACCTCCACTTCAAGGAGAGTGAGTTCACAGATCCAGAGAAGGGCAGTAGCCACAAGGTCTAATTATCTCATTTTATAGTTGAGGAACCTGGTGCCTATGGAGGTTAAGTGATTCGTCTAAGATCACAGAGGCAGTAAGCATCCAAAACAGCACGTGAATAGTAGTCTTGTGACTGCACCATCAGCTGCCCTCTTATCAAAACACAACCAAAAACAAAAACCCTGAAATAACTATATCAAGATTCCCCTTGGGCATAGATAGGAATTATACTGTGTGAAGTCCCCATGGCTTCATTATCTCATCCTTGGCCATCTGCAATCCACCTCGCCTGCGATGGCAGAGGCCAGTACAAAATGTGTTAAATTCCTTGATAACATAAACACAAGCTAATAGTAAAGACAGAACAGTTCCCTGAAAGGAATTCAAAAGACTCCGGATTGGCCGTGTAATTTGGCTGACACATGGCAGATGAAATTGAATATGGAGTCATGTAAATTGGTTACAGAGCCCCAGAACCGAAGTAGAAAGTGGGTAGAAATGATCAAAAGCAGCAGAGTTTAATAACAAGACACCTTAATAAAAACAATTGTAAAAGCTGAACAACTGCCAGGAAAGCATGGACATCTGAATATCGATGTTTATACGAGGAGACAGAAGCTGAATGGTAGGCAAAAAGACTGATTTTTTTTAGAGTCCTGTCAGTGACAACACAGTTTTTATAATTTGGGATTGATCCATCATGCTTTGAGGGCAAAAATGTGACAATCACAGCCGGCAAATAAAATTTCTTCAAGTACCTCCAGATAGCCCCATGATTACATCTTTAACTAACAGAGTTACAGTGTGACTAGATTAAAATTCAGTCCACTTAGCCGTGGACTTTTTGTTGCCCTGGCTTTTAAACTGTTGCAAACTTTTTTGTTTACCAGGAAAGGTGCAGTGGGTTAGGCTTTGGATCTGCTCACACCTGAAGCTATCACAACCAGTTTCCCTACGCCTACTAACAATTGGGACTGATCCCGGGCTGAGTCTGCTCAGCTGTCTACTTCCTGGGAATAAACTGCTGAGCCATGTGAGATGAATTAACTGTTTGGGGCAATGCAATCTGATACTGTTAGTTACTTCTCAGGCCAGGTCTGGACAGCCAAATTGAAGTAGAAGGTAGTTCAGTGACCCAGATAATTCATAATCGGGTGGTAGGGGGAAGGGTAGTGTTTGCTGGAGTGTATGTTTTATGGCTCAAAGTTAAACACTGGCTAACGTCCAGGATGGGGAAGAATAATGAGGAAATTCATGAATCAGTTTTCTGCTCACATTCCTGTTGTGAAAAATAATTATTATTTTAAATAAGATAATTGATTACAGGCTAGATGGCCCGGTGGACGATAATAATTACTAACATTTAAATGGGCAGATAGGTGGCAAAATGGAGGATTGTCGGGCCAGGAGCTAAGAAGACTCATCTTACTAAGTTCAAATCTGACCTCGGACACTTTGTGACCCTGGGCAAGTCCCTTAACTCTGCCTCAGTTTCCTCATCTGTAAAATGAGCTGAAGAAGGAAATGACAAACCACTCTAGTATCTTTACCAAGAAAACCCCAAATAGGGTCATGAAGAGTCAAATGAAAATGACCAAACGATGACAACAAATTATAACAGCACTTTTTCTTAGTTGTTCCCTACCACAGTCCTTGAAGATAGTTTATCTTTATTATAGTGTATAGTTTATTATCCCCATTTTATAGAGGAGGAAACTGAGACTAATCCAGGTTGTTATTTGCCCCAGATCACATACCCCAGCTAGTAATCTGAGGCATTTTGAACTCCTCGGTGTCTTACAGTTAGTAACTGAGGAGAGACTGAACTCAGGGCTTTTTGACTTCCAAGGTCGACACTCTATCCACTGAACCATCCGGATGCTTCCTGGAAAAATTGAGGTTCAGAATGATGCTTAACATCATAAAAACAAATGATAAATAGAAGTGTGTATAATGACAGTCATCTCTAGGGTGGGGGGAGGAGGGAGAAAAGGAAAAAATATATAATAACATTGTATATTTAAAAAGAATAGCAAGCCATACATAATAGATTTGCAGTTTCCTGTGCAATTATTTTTTTTATTATACTAGGTTATGGAAATGCTCATTTTATTCCGTAAATTAAAAATTAAATAAATAAAAAATTTTAAAATGTTAAGTGGCAGAAATGGAATTCTTCTGTCACCAAACTTAGTCTATCATCGGCCCATGAAATTGCTGGATAAGTCCATGAAACACAACATTGCATTAAGTGAAAATATACTTGGTGTAGAAGAGAGATGCAAATGTATTTTCATTTCTTTTCCATACTGTTACAAACAGTCTTAATAAAGGGCAAAATATCTTCCTTAAAAGAAAAGAATAGTATGGACAATAAGCTTAATAGAATAATAAACGAATGTTCTTGCTTACCTAATTAGAAGAGTTTTAGCTATAATCTGCCCATTTTAATACTTTTATTATTAACAGGATGACATTATGGATGGTGATTGCTATCAGAGTAGGGCTGAAAAGACTGAAGAGCATGGTTTAAATTAAACCTAGCTTTGATCTGGTTTCTCTCTACTGTGGCTGCTGACACTGTGACCTGTCTTGTGAGACTCCCAGGTAACCCAAAGCTACCTTTTAGAAAGGATATCCTCAGCCTTGCTATGGAGGAATCAGGAGGATTCAACTCTGACCTCAGACACCTCCTAGCTATATGACCCAGGACAAGTCACTTAACTCTGATTGCCCCAAAAAAATTTTTAAAAAAAGAAAGATATGTGGCCCTGCCATACTCTTTGCTGTTTTTCGTAGATCAACTGTTTACCGGATCCAGTCTGAATTAGAGAAAGCAATCAGATTTTAGGGAAAGGGGGACATCAGAGGGGAAGAACTAGATTTGACATCATAAACCTGAATTCAAATCCTGCCTCTGCCACTGGAGAGTTCTATGATCTCAACCAGGTCATTAGGAACCTCAAGTCATTAGGAACTCCTACTGTAACTAACTCAGTTTTTTTTTGAGGGGGGGTGAGAATCAAGTGAAATAATGTTTGAAAAAGAAGACTGTAAACTAGAAAGTTCTGCACCAATAGAAGGCTTTGCTATTACTGCTGAACTGTGGTTTAGGGGGCACTGAAAGGGTTCTTTTCTCCCCTCCTTGTTTTCAGATGTGCCTCTTCCAGTTCACTGTGGCAACCACTAGGGAATCCCACCTCACATATTTTCCACACATGTTCAGACCAAATTATACAGGCAATGCAGATAAAAGTGGATTTGGAGATGGAATGACCTAGATATGTGTGCAGCTCTGACACAGAGATTTGGCTTTCTAGTATAGTAAAGATAATTACAAACTTCTTAAAGATTTGTTATCAGACATAGGAAAGGAATTTACTGCCAAAGAGTATTTACTTCTTTGAATACACTATAGAATCCAGGCCCTGAAAATATAACTTGAAAAAAAGGAACATAAGTAGTGGCTTTGAAGCCAAAGATTCAGAAATGCTTTTAAAATATTTCATTAATTCAACTGCCACATGTACAGAGATGTTGATGTATCAGTAGGCTTTTAGCAGAGGAGAATGGTGATAAAGGATAGCAAAATGATTGGACCTAGCACAGGGTGGTCAGCAAACCATAAGGGGACAAATTAAGGGAAGTACTCCCCGCTACAAAGAATTATAGTCCTTTGAGCAGGCATCAGTAATACAGGGCAAAAACCTGTCTCGGCCTTTCCCCTCTCCGGTATTGCTAAGCATTCTGGTTGTTGAGTCATTTCAGTCGTGTCTGACTCTCTGTTACCCCATTTGGAGTTTTCTTGGCAAAGATACTGGCATGGTTTGCCAGCTCATTTTACAAATGAGGAAACTCAGGCAAACAAGCTAAAGTGACTTTCCCAGGGTCACACAGTCAGTAAGGATCTGAGTTTGAATTTAAATTCAAGTCTGACTCCAGAGCTGATACTCTGTCCATAGCACCACCTCGCTGCTCAGTATTTGCTTGAGATTTACTGAAGATTCAGGATAACATATATAACATCTTCAGGATAACAATAATAGCCCAGGTTCTAACTTCCAGGAGCAGGACAAGAATTTAAAGGAATGTACTCATCCTAAGCCAACTAGGTGTAGAAGCTTGGAGAATGGGGATGGAAAGGTCTGGTAAGTAAATATAAAGAAAAAATCTGGGAAGAGTATTATAGAGACTTTCTACCAAAAGAATTGAAGATGTGTTGATTAATCCCTAGGGTGTATTGACCCTGGGAAAAAAGAGCGATAACATTTCTTCTTTCTCAGCATTCTCCTGCCACAGAAGAAAAAGCCACAGTAGTAAATGATAGTGCCAGAAGTTGACTGTAGCTACTTAGCAGCTATTGTCCTGGTCCTCTTCAAGAGCAAAGGACAAACTACAGAAGATGATGACAGCAGGTACTTTGCTGTTGGTTGATGCTGTTCGTCCTTCATTCTCAAAGAGGACCAGGATATTAGACAGGCAATGCATGCCATGACAAGATACACCAAACAGCAAATTGCAGGTTAGCATCTTTGAAGGTGATATGGAAAAGCTGTGACATGGAGAGCTAAGGGATGCTACCAAGGGAACCAGGATCAGCAATGCTGAGTAGATCACTGGGAGACAAAGCCCCGAGTGGAATTCCAGCAGTGCTCCCCTTGGATTTGGAGCTGCCTGGGGTGCATCCTCTGTCCCACCAGATCAGCAAACTGTGGGACATTGCACTCCTTCATGTATAGGAGGCTGAGAATGACTCTCCCTTCTTCCTAAAGAAACAATCTCCAGCCCTTATTTCTGCGTGGGTTATGGTGAGTAAATTCCTTTACACTCTTCTCATGCTCCAGTGGCTGTCACCAAGGCCATCTCAATTACCTTGAAACTTAAGCCTTAAGGAAAGCCTTAGTAACTGCAGAAGCTTGCCTTATATCTCTGCCATCAAAGAAAAAGTTACTGTACCCCTTTTTGTACAGATTTGGGGTCAGAAGACCTGGGTTCAGATTCTGATGATGCTACTTTTCTACCTGTCAGATTCTACATAAAATGTTGAATTCCTATGGCCCTCAGTTTCCTCCTGGAGAAACAAAGAGATAGGACTACAGATAGCCCCTCCAGCTCTAAATCCTATGATCGTATTTAGTTTTATTGGCAGAACAAAGATAACCAGTCATATAAGGGCCTCCACAATCTAGTCTCACCTTTCCTTTGTAATCTTTATCTCCATAGCTTCCCTCCATGAACCTACATGTGATATAAGATAATTTGCCATCCCCAAACATGACTTGCCCTTTTCTACCACTATCCCTTTGCTCACATCCCTCCCTCTACCTGAAATGTCCTCCATATACCTCTGCCCACGCACTCAAAATAATCTATAAGCAAAGATATTGGAATCAGAGTTTCAGACAATAGATCAAGCTGCAGCCTTGTGCTCTCCACATCTCCAACTATCAAAATAATAACCAGCATTTACCCAGTGCTTTTAAAACACCTCATTTGACCCTCAAAACAACCTTGTGAGGCAAATGCTATTATTATCCCCCCATTTTTTCCCGAAGACAGAACAGGTAAACAGAGGTAAAGTGATTGCCCAGGATCATAGATCTAGTAAGGGTGTGAGCCTGGATTTGAACTCAGGTCTTCCTCATTCTAAATCCAGCATTCAATTTACTATACCATCTAGCTTCCTCTTTTAAGAACTGGTATAAAAATATACCACATCAAATCACAGAATCACAAAAGCTGAAAAAAAGGGCCCATAGGTCAGCTAGAGTAACTTTGATTGATGGGAAACCACCTCCCCCCGCAAAAAAAAAAATATCCTTGATCAATAGTCAGTGGCTTCCCCTTGAACACCTCCAGTAGGTAGGTGCCTTTTAAGGCAACCCATTCCACTTTTGAACAGGGCAAATGGTTAGAAAGTTTTGTTCCTGGAATCTTCCTTTTTATAATTTCTACCCATTGGTAGAATGTAGGATGTGTTCAGGGAGGACCAGTGCCTTGGTGTAATGACTGCCAAGTCATTTTTGGAACTCTTTCCACCTTTGGGGTTCACCTATCACCCAGTTTTCCCCTGTGGCTCCAAGAAGCTGCAGCATGTGCAGCAGCCACACCCTGGTAAACTGTTTCAGCACACAGGCCAAACCAGGCTGAGGGCAACCAAGGGATTTCAAACCCCTTAGTGAGTTAGAGGGGTGTCTACCCCAAACATGTGAAGACTTCCTTTGGTGGAATGGGCTGATGAGAACAATTTGTTCCAACAGACATGAAGGTAGATGAAGCAGGTGATGTGGAGCTCTTAAGACACCTAAGACACCAAGGTCATCCACTGCAACCTGAGCCATTGCCAGCCATCTAGACTCTGTCCTGCCACTGGACTATGATGGCTCTGGAGGAGAGAGTGAGGCTGATGATTTTGTGCAACTCTGCCTCACTTAAATCCAATTTACACACGAATCAAAAGACATCACCCATACCGTTTCACTATTATGCCTCAAAGTTCTGTGGTGACAGGCAAGTAATAAAGCAGCAGATGCAGATACACTGGGAGCTGTAATCACAACCCTGCACACAGGTGGCCCAGGCTATAGGGTCATTCCTCACTGGAAGCAGCAGAGGGATTCAGCTGCCCCCTGGGTGTTTGAGCAGCCTTTTAAGGATCACACTGCTTACCTCCTAGTGTGAGGAAGGGGCTAGAAAAGATTCCCTAAACTTTATCTGCTTACCCAACCCTGACCTGATTACCACAGAAGATGGGGAATCCTACTATGCAGTCGAAACACAAAAAAATGTACAAAATATACAAAAACATCTGCAAAGATGATTCCACTCACCATTGGCACAAGGAACTTGCACACACTAATAGACAACACAAAATCCAGTAGACCTGAAAGAAGAACTGTTCTTGTTGCAACAGAACTCAATAGGTTTTGCATCCAAAAGGCAGCCCTGAGTGAAACAAATGGCAAATGAGGCCCTCCAGCTTACTGAAGTTGGAGCTGGATACACATTTTTCTGGAGTGGGCAGGGTGAAGAGGAGCACCATGAAGCTGGTGTGGGTTTTGCAATCAAAACTAATCTAGTCAGCAAGTTGGTATGTCTGCCAAAGGGAGTGAATAATTGTCATGAACGGGCTCATGACAATACAATTGCCACTCCCAGGAAAAGGCCATGCCACCATCATCAGTGCCTATGCTCCCACCATGACAAACCCTGATGAGGTCAAGAAAAAATTTTATGAAGACCTAAAGACCCTTATCATCAATGTGCCAAAAGAGGACAAGTTTATAATTCTGGGTGACTTTAATGCTAGAGTAGGCTCAGACTACCAGAATTGGCAGGGAGTCCTAGGAAGGAATGGAGTTGGAAACAGCAACAGCAAGGATTACAAGAAGATTACAAGGAGAAGAGAGAGACAAGATGTGAGACTGACAAAGGCAACGTGTGGTGCAGAGTGCTGGACTGATCATAGACTTATCCTTTCCAAGCTAAATATTCACATTCATCAAAAGTGCTGCCTCCAAGGCAAAATGACTAGTAGAAGTATCAATGTCAACAAATTAGAGCACTTCTCTGAGCAGGAACAATTTGTTGCAAACTTGGAGGGAAAGTTGAGCCAACATACAGTTGGCAACAGTGGAGCGGAAAAGGAGTGGGCAGCTTTCAGAGATTTGGTGTACAGCGCTGCATTTGCTCAGAACACCCACAAACACCAAGACTGGTTTGATGAAAATGATGGAGAAATTCAGAAACTGCTAAATGAAAAACAAGAACTCTGCAGGATATACCAGCAGGATAGTTCATCCACCTCTAAGAAGGCAGCATTTAATTCCATCAAAAGTAAAGTACAAGCAAAGCTTAGAAAGATGCAGGATTCCTGGCTCAGTAAGAAGGCAGATGAAATTCAGTTTTATGCTGATAGTAATAATCCAAAGTGCTTTTATGATTCCCTGAAAGCTATTTATGGACCAAAAATTTATGGTGCAACACAACTACTCAGTGCTGATGGAGCCACATTGATTAAAGATCAGGACATGATCCTAGAGAGATGGGCTGAACACTTCCATAGTTTTCTCAACAGACTATCATCAATCAATGCTGAGGCCACTGGTCATTTACCTCAGATTGAAGTCAATCCCTCCTTAGCTGAACTCCCAACTGAAGAAGAGGTTGAAGAAGAGGGCCATTAGGTTCCTTTCATGTGAGAAAGCATGTGGTGCTGATTCTATTCCAGCTGAGATTTACAAGGTGGGGGACCATTGCTCATACAAAAGCTGACTGAAATTTTCCAGGTTACATGGCAAGAGGAAGTTATCCCCCAGGAGTTCAAGGATGCCTCCATTGTCCATCTCTATAAAGGTAAACGGAATAGATTGTCCTGTGACAATCACAGCAGGGTCTCTCTCTTTGTCATTGTTGGCAAAATTCTTGCTAGAGTCCTCCTTAATAGGCTGATCCTTCACCTGGAAGATGGTCATATACCTGAGAGCCAGTGTGGCTTCAGAAAGAGCTGAGGAACAGTCAATATGGTGTTTGCTGCCCGACAACTCCAGGAGAAATACCAGAAGCAGAACAGAGGTCTGTACGCATGTTTGTGGATCTGACCAAGGCCTTTGGCACTGTTAGTTATGAGGGCTTATGGAAAATTATGTCAAAATTTGGTTGCCCTGGAGAAGTTCATCAACATTGTACATCAATTTCATAATGGCAGGTTTGCCCAGGGTTCTGGATAAGGGACAAAACTCTTGTGCCTTCCCAGGCACTAATGGAGTGAAACAGGGCTGTGTGCCTGCTCCCATGCTTTTTAGAATGATATTTGGCATGCTGTCAAATGCTTTCAATGAGAATGAACATGGCATCAAGGTCAACTACTGTACTGATGGTAAGTTCTTCAATTTGAAAAGGCTACAAGCCAAGACCAAAGTAGAGGGAGTGCTGGTGCATGATTTTCTATTTGCAGATGATTGTGCACTCAATGCAGCCTCTGAAGCTGAGATGCAACAAAGTATGGATCAATTCTCTGCTGCCTGTGCTAATTTTGGCCTAATAATTAACATCAAGAAAACACAAGTGCTCCATCAGCCACCACCACACCATCCATATGTGGAACCATTGGTTACAACAAATGGAGGAGTTCTGAATGCTGTGGATAAGTTCACTTACCTTGATAGTGTACTTTCCAGCGTTGTACATGTTGCCAATGAGGCTGATACATGCATTGCCAGAGCTAGTTCAGTGTTTGGGAGACTCCAAAGAAAGTTTGGGAGAGAAGAGGTGTTAGACTGACTACCAAACTGAAGGTTTACAGAGCCATTGTGCTGACCTCATTGTTGTATGGCTGTGAAACATGAACAGACTACCAGTGCCATACCAGGAAACTTAATTACTTTCATTTGAACTGTCTTAGGAAGCTTCTGAGGATCACCTGGCAGGATAAGGGAGCAGACACTGAAGTCCTTGGTCAAGCTGAACTGCCAAATATTCAAACTATGCTTCAGAGAGCACAACTGTGATGGGCTGGTCACATTATTCGAATGTAAAATGTATGCTTGCCAAAAAGACTACTTTATGGACAACTCGCATGGGGCAGGTAATCACATGGTGGTCATAAGAAGCAATACAAGGACACTCTCAAGGTCTCTCTCAAGAACTTTGGATTTGACTATGTCACATGGGAGACACTGGCACAGGACCGCTCAGCATGGCATACCTACATTAGAAAGGGTACTGTGCTCTACAAGCAAAGCAGAATTGAGACAGCACAAGGTAAAATGTAGAATGCAAATTTGGAATATCCATCCTAAAAATTCATACGGACTATCTATGTCCAACCTGTGGTAGAGCATTCCAAGCTCATATTGGTCTGATCAGCCACAGTCAGACACATTGAAACTTCATTTTATCATGGTGAAATTATTTTGGTCCTCTTTGAGAATAAAGGAAAGCAACCACCCATTGGTACTAATCCTGCCTTTCTAGATAAATGTCTATTGAATGAATGAATGGTTTCTTGGTAGTTGACCTTGATGCCATGTTCGTTCTCATTGAAAGCATTTGACAACATGGCTGAAAACATCATGCTAAAAAGCATGGGAGCAAGCACACAACCCTGTTTCACTCCATTAGTGACTGGGAAGGCACAAGAGCATCATCCACTATCCAGAACCTGGGCAAACATGCCATCATGAAATTGATGTACAATACTGATGAGGGTAGGAAAGGAATAATTAACATCAAGTTTTGCTTGTCTTGATCTGGGACCTAAACATTTTAGGGAAAGAATTTCTTTCCAAGGGCTTTAAATTGAAATTTCTAAAGTTAAATTATATGCTGAAATGTCTTTCAAAGACCACCTGGGTTCAGTTATCACTTTAGAGAAACTTAAAAATTCATGTCCTTTCTTCTAAAGGGATTTTCCAAAGATCGTTTTTTCCCCAGTTTGACTTTTTTCAGACAAAATAGTTCTCATTTCCCAGTGATGTCTTTAAACATTTATAAATGCTGATTCTAATGCAAAATCACTGCCAAAAACATCAGCAGGAATTTTAAATTTATGTGAACAGGAAGAGGTGTGCTTAATCCCATTGCCATGTAATTAGGAATCTTTCAGTAAGACAATCACTTGACACAATAATTCTTTTGAGATGCACCAATCAATACATTCCACTTCTGAGAATGGAGCCCAGGTTAGCAGGTTATTAATTTCCATTCTGATCCTCAATGTCAGACTCTCTTGACCAGCTTTATTTAAATAATAAAATGTTCTATAAATGGTTATTAAAGGAGTGGGTAAAGAGTTTTTATAAAAGTAAGCATAAAGAAATGCCAAAGGACAGAGACTGAGTTGAATCTCCAGGTGTTCTACCAACTCCCTCCAAATGTCCCATTAACTCTTCCTTTGTGTAAATTCTGCCTTTCTAAAGGAAATAGAAATTTGCTCTGCAAAGACTAGATTCTGCTAGAGTCCATGGATCCACATTAGGTAAATGTGTAGCTAATAGAGGTCTTCAGTGGCAACAGAAGGTGATATTAATTTGGGATAAAAATAGCTAACATTTAAGATTTACTATTCTTCATGACTAATATGAAAATGAGTTTTACATGATTGCATATATATAACCTATATCAAATTGCTGATTGTCTTTGGAAGTGGGGGAGGAGAAGGATGAAAGGAAAATATTTAGAGCTCAAAATTCTATTTTTAAAATGAATGTTAAATACAGTCTTTCAATGTAATTGGAAAAATAAAATACATTAGGAATAAAATAATCAGGTTAAAAAAAGATTTACTGTTGTTCAGTTGTGTGCAATTCTTCATAACCCCATTTGGGGTTTTCATAGCAAAGATACTGGAGTGGTTTTCAATTTCCTTTTCCAGCTCATTTTAAAGATGAGGAAACTGAGGCAAACAGGTCTAAGTGACTTGCCCAGGGTCATATAATTAGTAAGAGTCTGAGGCCAGATTTGAACTCAGGAATATAAGTCTTCTTGATCTCAGGTATCACACTCTCTCCACTGACCCATCTAGCTGCCAAGATATGCAAAATGCTTTACATATATCATGTAGTTTGAGCTTCATGGACAATCTATGAGGCAACTACTCAAAGTATTATTAATCTCCAGCTTCAAAATGAGGGAATTGGAGATCAGAGAGGTCGTGACTTGCTTAGGGTCACAAAGGGAATGTCAGAAGTGGGATGCATACCCACCTTTTCCTAACTCCAAGGTCAGTACTTGATCTACTTTGCTACTGTCTGAATTACCCTATGATACAGTATGGCATGATAAAAAGACTGGGAATCAAGAAAAATAGGTTCTCATCTAAAACTTGCCACTCTCTTGCTTTGTGACATTGGGTAAGGTTCTCCTCTTGGTATGTTTCCTCATTGGTTAAAAAATAAGAGGAGTGGAATAAAAGATTGCTAGGATCCTTCAAATTATAAAGTTCCATTATACTATCTATTGATTTGTGTCATCATAGCTCACTGATGTTGTCAAGAAAATCATTTTGTGGAAAATAAGCCTTGCTCAGATCACCACCTACAAAATATCAAGCAATCCATCAATAAACATTTATCAAATGCCTACTATTTCATGAACCATGCTAGGCATCGGGGTACAAAAACAAAAATGAAGTAGTTAAAAATGAAGTGTTAATAAGCTTATATTCTATCAAGGGAGACAATATGTACAAAAGCCTATGCAAAATACTTTCAAGGTAAATTTTGTTTGTTGAACAGGATGTTTATAGCTGAGGGTATTTGAAAATGCTCCAGAGAGAAGTTGCCACTTCAGCATAGTTTTGAAGGAAACCAAGGATTCTTAGATGTCCTGGGGAGGGGTGGGGGGGGGGGGGGGAGGGGAGGGGAGATTATATTCCAGGCATGGGGCAGAGCTAGTACAAAGGCAGAGATAAGTGATGGATGTTATGTGTGAGGACCAACAAGGAGGGTAGGTTGAGACTATTTGTGAAGAGCTTTAAAAACTAAAAAAATGAGTCTAGATAAACAATAAGGAGTGTGACATATAGAACTAGGTTGAGAAACATCGTTTGCAGGTAACTAATTTCATTAATCAAGCCAGCAATAATTAGTCATAGGGGTCAGTGACATTCTCACATGCCAAAGACCCTCTCATGGAATCCACCCAATGCTTATATGCCCTTGGAAGAATGGGTGTTTCTGAGGGGGGCAACTGACTGATTTGTTAACAATTAATGAGAAGCCTGAATAATATAATGAGAGGTGGGCTTATTCTAATGAGTGGCTCTGAACTCTGAGCACTCAGTCTGGACAGAGACTTTTCTCTTATCCAGACTAACTCCTAGGGCAATCTAGACCTGGGCTCTGACCTGGCTGAGTACAACACAATAGGCTGGAATTCACCTTAGATTAAATTCTTTGTAAGGCTCTCCAGATGGGTGGGGCAACAGCTCCAAGATCTCATCTCATCAGCCTCCCTGCCCTTCAGAAAACTAAGCTTTGGTAATTTAATAATAATTTATCCCAGGGCCCACTGAAGTTTATTAGAGACAGGGTGGGGGATGGGGAAAGGTAAGGGGTTGCCACAGATAGACATGTACTTTAGGAAAATCACTTTGACAGCTATTGGAGGATGGATTGGAAACGGGGTAGACTTTAGATAGAGAGGCCAATTAGGATACTATTTTATTAGTTCAGGTGAACCTGAACTCGGGTGGTGGCTATGTTAAATTGCCAGAAGGAGGAAGATAAGAGGCATAGTGGAGGTTAGAAACAAGGTCTGGCACATGATTGTGCCTCTGTAGGGAGTGAGAGTGAAGATTCAAGGATAATGCAAGGTTACAAATTTGCATTTCCTGGGAGGATTTTCTCCCCACTAGGACCCTTCTTTTTTCTAAATAAGCAAACTATGGCCAAAAAGCAAAATCCAGCCTGACTCCTGTTCTTGTATGCTCCCATTTATATATATTTTTTAAAGGGCTGGATTTGGCCCTTAGGTAAGTTTGCCAACCCCTGAACTAGACTCACATACATACCATGTTTGGAACACTTCATTATTGGAACACTAATCCTTAACCCCCATGCAACAGTTTGTTGGGTTTTTTTGTTTTTTTTTTTTCAAAAGCCTACCTATCCAGTGTTGGCAGGCATAGAAAGGCAGGCATACTAATATGGTGTTGGTACATCCATGAATATGTGAAACCAGTTCTGTTTCACATAATTTTTCAATGCTACAATGATTTGTTTTTTGATCTACTAATTATTCAAAATGTCATTAAGTCTCCATTTTGACCTATAATAATCATATTATTTATGATTTTATAAAAAACAATTCAGTAAACTTTTCCTTTATGAATTTAGATGCTAAGTTATTCGGTGACCCTATATTGAATATTAATACTGTTTCATTGTCTATTGCTCTTTTAAGCTGTCACACTTAACATTGTGAATTTTTATTCTTTTTCTAATCTGACAACACAATCACACAAGCCCTGACTTTTTTTGAATCATCGGATACAAAACAAATTTTGTACAAGCCCCTAATTTTCATTCATGTTTTTATTTTTCAGATGTATTTCTTATGTATGGCAAATGGTTGGAGTTTTATTCTCTTATATCTTCCACGTTCATTTTATGAGATTTTTTAATTTATGGATTGGTTCATCATAGATCTAGATTTTGAAGTGACTTCAAAAGTCATGTAGACTAATTCCTTCATTTTGCAAATGTGGAAACTGAGGCCCAGAGAGGTTAAATGACTTGTCCCATGTCACACAAGTAATAAGCATCAGAGGTAAGATTGGAACCCAGACCTTTACACTTATATTTTCCTCCATTTATTTCTTTTCCGTTGATTTGTATCTTCTTTCTTTATCACCAGCAGTTCTGTGATTAGTTCACTAGCACTGAGCTGGCAAACTAATCACAAAAGATTCTCACTTTGCTGCCATTTAACTGCTCTATATATCGAATGAGATATTTATAAAGGGTTTGCCACGGTGCCTACAGCATAGCAGGAACTTAATAAATGCTTATTGCCTTCTCCTTCTCTCCCTATGCACAATTCCTTGAATTTATTTAAATCACTAATTTTCCCTTTTTTCTTAATTTATTCATGTTTCCTGTCATAGTTTGACCCTTCCCTTTCTCCACCCAGATGAGCATGTGCTTCAAAATCTTCCCTCCCTACTCAGTCTTTTAGGTTAAATAGCGTTCTTTTCTGGCACCCTTTTCCAAGAAGTTCTCATGACTTTTTTTTTTGGCCACTTTATTCATATCACCTTTTAGTCTAATTTCCCATTCCTGGATTCGCTCACATTCCTTCCTTATTCTCTCTGTGTTCCTAATGAGCAGCGCAGTCACTGGAATACCCTAGTTGACTTCTCTATCCCTTTTCTGTGTTAATATATTAATAGATCTAATTCTATCCTCTCATCCACTTCTGTAATAATTTGTTTGTTTAATTTTTGTTTTTTTTCTAGCAAAGTTTCCTACTTTGCCTCATTCTTAGAAGTAGCATTTCATCAGATTTACAAGTCATGTGACCAACAAGGTCATGAATTGATCATTTTCTTCAGAACCCCATAATAATAATATTTGAATAATGCATCCCATGTAGAACAATTACAGGTTGATTTATAAGACATTTTTAAAAAGAGAACTTGGAGAAGGAAAACATTTACAAATTAACATCACATAATTCAAATATTTAAAGTGTTCTTTCAGCACCCCGCCCCAAAGGATCCTCCATGAGCCAACCGCAGGGAGACTAAGAAAAGTCATGTTCTTGTACCTGGAGCACACCTTGAGGGCCTTCCTGCTCCTGAGAATCTGTCATCACCCCTGATCCTCAATAAATGACAGACATTGATTCTGTCCAACCATAAAGGAGGCATGTTGAACTGAAAGCATGCCACCTTCTTACTGGGAAATTGTCCCAGGTTAGGGATCCTCAAGGTTGCAGGAATATTTCCCATAATATCTATACCAAGCTGTAAAATGTGGTAGAAAATGATTCAGCTCAGCAAGTAAAAGGAAAAGAGAAGAGCCAAAGTTAGTTAGTCAACAAACATTTATTAAGCACCTACTATGTGCCAGGCACTGTGCGTGCTAAGTGCTACCACAAAGAAAGAGAAAAATGATGGTCATACTCTCAAGGAACTAAGTATAATTGGGGAGAAAACATGAAAATGAAAAATGTGCCCACAAGATGTGTACATGATAAATTGGAGAGAATCAACAGAGGGAAGCCTCTAGTATTAAGTGGGAAAGGGGAAGGTTTCTTAAAGAAGGTGGGACTTTCATCTGGACTTGAAGGAATTCAGAGAGTCCAGGAGATAGGAGGGAAGACCAAATGACAACGCCCAGAGCTGAGAGATGGAATGTTGTATGACAGGGATAGCAAGAAAACCAATGTCACTGAGTTGCAAAATACTTGGATGAGTACAGTATAAGAAGATTGGAAAGCTAAGAAGGAGTCAGATTATAATAGGTTTTAAATTTAAATAAAGAATTTTTTACCTGATCCTGGAGGTAATGCAAACCCACTGGAGTTGCAATCATATTATCAAATAAAACAAAAATTAAAATTCATGATATTGATCAAGATCAAAGAGGAAACAAAATTATGTTTAAGGGAACCAAAGACAACCAACCAATATCAATACTGAATACATATCCACCAAATGGTATGCTATCTAAATTCTTAACGAAATGTTAATTGAATTGCCAAAGGATATGGAGGTATGCCAGAGGATGTAGAACAATAATCACTGATGGCTTTAATGTTATTTTCTTAGATCTACAAAAATCCCATGGAAAGATTATAGAAATGAAAACAAAAACTCTGGAATTTTAGAACTAACAGATGTATGATATCTTCTAAAAATTAAAAGTAAAGAAGATACGTATATTCTAACACCACATCACATCAATACAAAAACAGATTATGTTCTAGGACATAAAGAAATTCAATTTGTTTTTAAAGCAGAAATACTACATATTTACTTTACAGATCATAAAGCAATAAAAATAAGCATCAATGCAGAAAGCAGAAGCAGAAGATAAGTCTAAATGGAGACTTAATAATAAAATCCTGCATAATGAATAGGTAAAAGAACAAATCGTAAGGTAATTAATAATTATGTGAAAGATCATTATGAAAAATTGTACAAAAAATGTCAAGAATGTGGCAAAAGTATTTGCTGTGAACAAGTTGGATTTATACAGATTCAAGATGGTTCAATGTTAGTTTTAAAATGAACCGAATTAATCATGTTAAAAATAACAATATAATAAATCACATAATTATGTTAATAATTATGAAAAAGATTTTGACAAAGTACTGTACTCATTTATGCCACACACAAAAAAAACCCATCAACTTCAAAGTATAGGCAAAGATAAATTTTTTAAAATGTGACCAGAAATATCCATCTAAAAACAAAAGCTAGGATTACATGTGATGGGGAAACACTAGAAACTTTCCCCCAAATAAAGGAGCAAAACAAAGCTGCTCTGATGTTATCCAATGTATTCCTAGAAATAATAATAATATTAATAAGGTAAGAGATATTTTAAAAATCGATTCAAAGAGAATACAAAATCATTTCTCTTTGTTACTGGCAATGCTTTGCATAGAAAATTGTGGGGAGTTAGCAAAGTACCTCAATAAGACAATGAATAATTTCAGTAAAATAGCAAGCTATGAGGTAAAGCTACAAAAATTAACTTCGTTTTTATCTGTTAACAGCAAAGTCCAAGAGGGAATAATAGAAAAGGAAGCCCCATTTAAAACAATTAAATCTTTTTAAAAATTCCATTTTATTTTTTTCCAATTACATGTTAAAAAAACTCCACCAAAGCATCCTTGATCTCTATAAATATATAGTTGTAAAATAAACTTTTTAAAAAATAACGGAATTTCAAATAACTGAAATAATCTTCTGTGTTCATGTCGGTGCTTTGCCAGTGTAATAAAAATGACAATATTATCAAAATCAATTTACATGTTTAGTTTTATGTCACTCAAACTACCACACAAATGCTTTATGGAAGCATACAAAATTCATAAGAGCAATAAAGGATATTAGAGGTATCACAGAAAGATGGCCATGCTCATCCATTGTTGAGGAAGCTATGAATTGGTCCAATTGTTTTAAAAGGAAATTTGGAATTTTGCTAAGAAAGTGATCACACACCAAAGATAAAACTATAAAAATAATTTTTTAAAAAAGAAAGTCTCCATAGACATCAATATTCATCACAGCAATTTTTATAGTAGAAAACTTCTGAAACCAAAGAAGGTACTCAATAGTTGGGGAATGGCTAAACACATTGTAGTACAAAGCTATAATGGAATATTATTGCACTATAAGAAACAATGAAAATGATAACTGCAGAGAAATCTGGGAAAAATTAGATGAACTAAAATAGAACTAAGAAAGCAGAACCAGGAAAACACTCTACACAATTAATTTAAAAAGTAAAGGAAAATCGTAAAAAAAAAAAAACCAACAAAACAATAAAAATGAACACTGCAAAACTATAATGACCAAGTTTGACCTTAGAGAAGAGCTCAAAGTCACCTCCTACCATTTTCTTTACAGATAGTGGGGACTATGGGTGTTAAACAATGCATATGATACCACACTTTCTGAACATGTTGGTAAATTTGACTGAATTGCCCCACCCCTTTCTTTAAATTTTTCATTCTAATGGGTGTAAGGAAGGACAGAGATGCCTTAGGAAAAGTAGTGATGTAAAAATTAATTTCCCACCAGGCTACACTTGGACACCCTCCACTATTCCTCAGAATAGATCTTCTTGTAAAGCCTCACTCCAGCCCTAGAATTCAAACATCGGAAGTATCCTCTGTCCCTACAGCCCCTCTCCTTCATTCAAACCCAGAACCACCACCTAAGGAATGGCGAAGGTACCCAGCTCAGTCATGCTTCCTTCTGCTCCTGAACTTTCTCTACCATACACCACACCACACCCCATGCTAGCTAGATACTTTTGTCCTCTACTCTGTTTCAACTTTATTTATACATTGTCTTCCATTAGAATATAAGCTACTTGAGGGCAAGGACTATCTTTATTTCTACTTTTGTTTATATTCCAAAAGCATACCATAGTGCCTGATAGATGACTGGCTAAAAACAAAAGATATTAGTGGAAGTTGATTTAAAAAGAAAGAAATATCTATTCATGAAGGAAACAATGCTTTTTGGAGGAAATCATTCGTTCTTCTGAGTAATGAGGCAGTGTTGCCCCTTGCCATTACCTTGACCACATGAAAGCTGGATCTGTGTTTTACACACCACCATGGGTGCTGACTGTCTCTGGGACTCATATATTGCTCTCAGTCAGCATGCAATCCAGAGAAACACAGCACCTATTTGTAAAAGTATTGTGCCCATTTGCCCCAGACAAAGCCATAAGGCTCCTATTTCTCGCAAAAGACACATGCCACATCCACCTTCCTATGACAATGTTCTTCAATGGCCCCTTTTCATTTCCCCTGTTAGGGTAAAAATTATCTTCTATCCCCTCCATTCCCTAGTCTTATCCTATTCTCTCACAACACTCTACACTTGCTAGAAGACTGAAGAATCCCCTCTTTCTTCTCTGCTGACTACTTTCTGGATGGTAATAGGTCTACAAGTCCTCTCTGGTTCTTGTCTCCCTTCTCCCCGCTTAAATTGTGCTCCCCCAACAAAAGACAAAGATTTGTTTACAGGAAAGTGTGTGACTTAATCCATGAAGTATTCTCTTAGGTCTTCATCCTTCTCTTCTCCTGATTGTTTAAATTCCCTTAAATCTTTAGCCTTAACTTAGATCCATTTTGTCCATTGATAATTTTGGTTCCATCTTTTAATCCTCAATCCAATTTCTTTGTTTTTTTCCTTCAAAGATAGCTTGGAAACAAGATCTAACTGACTCCAATGCTTGGTTATTTAATTATTTCTTGATAATTGTAATTGCCTTTACTATACCTTATCTAAAAGTGTCTGTTTGACTTTTTTTCTAGGATTGTCTCAAATATCTTTCCTTGGATGAAGGTTCGTTTGTTTCCAGTGATAATTAGGCTCCATTTTGCAGGACATATTATTTTGTATTGTATCTTAAAATCCTTTGCTTTCTGAAATATCCATTCTTTTCCCTGGTTTTTCATGATTGCAAAGAAATCATCCATTATTCAAGTTGGCATTCCTTCAAAGTTGATTGCTTTTCTCCTGGCTGCTTGCAAAATTTGTTGTTTGGCATTGAAATCCTGAAATGTAACCACTACATGCCTTATAATTTCAAGAGTGGGGTTTTTCTTTGGTAGCAATCTGTAAATTCAATCAGTATTGTGGTGGCTGTATTTAAAAGTTCTGGGCAGTTTTCTTGTATTATTTCCTATGGTGTGGTGTTTTTAATTTATCTAGTTTTTTTTCTGACAGACTTATGACACTTAAGTTTTTTGAGGTTTTTTTTGTGGGGGGAGGTGTTTCTTCCCCTGGTCATACTGTTTTCCAAGTCAATTGCTCTGACTTGTATAGAATTCAAGTATCCTTTCAAAGTTGTTGTCTTTTCCTCCTGTCTTTCCTCTCCAAATTTTCTCCTATATTTTTTAGTTCCAAATGTGTCATTCCCTTTCCAGAATCCTTAATATTTTGGAGATGGTCTCCATCTTATAAGTTTTCTACTCTGTGCATATCTTTGTTAATTCTGTTTTGAGGGCTCTAATTTACAAACTAATTGCAATCCTTTAATCATTTTATTTCTCTTTTGAATGTTTCAGGAATTCAAATTTCCTGGGCAATAAGTAGAATTTTCTTTTTTATTTGAAGTTTTTGGTGTATTTTTTCAGTATGGTCTTATTCAATGCATTTTGGCCTTTACAATTCTTTTTTCATTACTCCTAGATTCACTCACTCTTAGTTTTCCTGTTTGGGCTCTGGGCTTATGCAAAGCAGCCTCTTCAGCATTTTGTCCTTCAGCCTTTTTCTTATGCTCTCACTACTTTGTCCCTGGCTTCCTTCTCACCTTAGATTTTGTTCCTCCTTCCATTACTGTGGCACACTCTCAGCTTCCTCATGTGAAGGACTATGGGGGCCTAGCTGATTCTCTGGGCAGAGTAAACTCTGTGAGAAAATAATTGACTCCACTTGGTTTTCAAGTTCTTTTCAGGTTTTCAAGAATCAATGTTCCAAGTCTCTGTGAGTTATGAGGGTTCTGAGTCATTACTATGGGGGTACCAAGGAGAGGCAGTCCTATCTTAAAACATAAGCATATACGACTACTTATACTGAGTCCAGCTTGTGAACTGGATTCACAGGTAGAGAGAATAAATGGAAACTTTAAGGATTTTTAATATATTTATGTCTTAATCAATTTATATAACCATCTATTATAGTTCCCTCCAACTGCATCCCCAAATGAACAACTTTTTTTAAAGAGAAAGAGAAACACCCTTATAACCACAACACAGTCTAACAAATATTGACTAGAGCTTTAAAGTATTTAAAATCTGATGTTATTTCATAAAACTTTTGCAATATACAATGCCTCTGACTCATGCTAAAGATTCAGCTTTAATATAGTAGAGATTTGGTACATTACTCCTTCTTTTGAAATTTTCAGATGAGAAAGTCAAGCAGAAAACAATTCTATACCCACGTTGTAGACCACTTGACTTTTTCTCTGATTTGTGTCTCCTACAGTGACTTGACTAGTTTACAGAGAGAGAACTTGATCAAAATAGTAGACAGATTACTTGGAGCTCTTTTTGAACCTCAGTTGCTCATTTGTACTTCTTTAGTAAGTTTTCTCTTGGTGCAATCATAACTTCTACTTAAAAAAAAATCTTTGAATGGCATTTGGACCTGTTACTAAACCAGAAAAGATGATTTTCCAACAGAATTGGGCCATCATAATACCTTAGTTCATATAGTGATGTTTTCTTTCTGATATGTGTTTTTACTTAAGAAATTATACGAAAACTTAAGCAAATCAAAATGTTACAAATCTTCCCAATAGAACAAAGCCAACCATGGTCTTGTTCTTTCCAATAATATCACTATTCTGGTATTGGCAAAAGTGGATGCAAAATTATTTTTAAAATGAGAGACAGATACCCCCTCTTCATAATCATTGATGCAACAAAGAGTAATTTATAGTTACAATTCTTGTTTAGATATGCTGCAGAGGAAAACTTTCACTGTTTCTTGTTTTTTTAAGTAAGAAAAAATCTATATTCTTCCCCTCCCACTCAACTCTTCAATATCATTTGGGGGGAAACTAGAAGAAAAAGAAAATCCGTATAGCAAATATGAGTAATCAAATAAAACAAATTACCTCATTATCTGTGTCCAAAAGAAATGTGTCATTCTATATGTTGAGTCTACCACCTCTCTCTTTGGAGGTGGATACTATGTTTCATCATTGGTTCACTATTTTTTAGGGACATTTTGTTTCCAACCATTCATTCAAAGACATCATAGATTCAAAGATGATACTCTTTGTTTTCCCCCGCTCCTTGGGATAGTCAAAGAAGAATTTCTTTTTGAGATAGACTTAGAAAAGATAATTGCTCACTCTTACCCAGCCACAACATTCCTGATTCAACCATAATTACCCCTGTTCCTTGAATTTTAGTCACACTGTCTCTTAGTTATCTCCAAAAAAGTAATCCTAGCCAGTATCCTGATCCAAAGATTAGGGATCCAAAAATCTAACCTCACTCTCTCAAACCTTCTGCCTCATTTCCAGCAAGTATCTTATTCACATTTCAAGTTTCTTACCCATACCAATAAAAATAAGAATAAACTGTATAGTCTGCCTTTATGTGTACATTGCAAGAATCCATTCATGCTTACTGGAGACCCAGAGATGTGCAGATGGACAGTGTTATGTAAGTGCTAAGTTATTATTAGTATACTTTCCAAATTTCCAGTAGAAAAATGTGATCACACAGATGTGGGTGTCAGTACATATGTGTATGTTGGAGCAAAGGAACACTCTCTGGTGTCTGTTTATTTCCTGAACTTTATGGTTCTTTTGGAAACTTAAAATGAATAACCAATTGAATGTGGAAATGGCTGCTGTATTGGCGTGTAATAGAGAAAATACATACAACTGTATTTTAAGCAAGGAGATGAATCGATGCTTTAATTGTGACTTAAAATGGAAGATGGCCATCCGGATCAGACTGAAACTATTAGAAAGGGAATGAGGCTCAAAAATGCTAAAGCTTTCATGGCTGATTAGACTTCTATCCTCTTATAATTCACAGGATCTTTGGGAAATAATTCCTCTAGATCTGCTGTTGACAGTTTAATATTCCCTATGATAATGTTCTCAGGTGATAACAGATCCAGCATTTAAGCTTTGATCTGAAATGGAGATTGTCATCAGTTGTAGCACGTTGGAGATGTTCCCCCTTGGAAATCCATCCACCCGATTGGAACAGTAAATGGAGGGTGTTTCAAATGTGGTTAGGCAATAAGACCTCTACCTACCAACAACCTAAACTGCTTCCATTGAATGTTGCCAGATTCCTAACTGTAACACCACTCTCCCCGACCAAAAAAAGTTACAGCACTGCCAAAACACATTCAAGAACAATTCCAAAGAGTCTCTTCTTTAAATGAACGCCATTGTAAAAGGCAAGCTCTCATATTTCAGTGGTATACATAGATGTCTCATAGAAACCATGGTTTATGTGTCTTAGGGTTTCTCTTCAACTAACCACAGGACCAGCAAAATGGCATTCAGTTCATAGAGTTAAATGTGGTAGCAATTATTTTGCTGGCAAAGATGAAGAAGGCTCTTGATAGCCTAAGTCCTGCACGTCAGGATTATATAAATGTCTTTCAGAGTTATGTTGATAACTTTGAACACTCCCTTGCTGCTGAATGTTTGATGCGGCGACTGCAGAAATAAAACTGTCTACATGCAGTCAGCCCACTCTGGTCTGACTGGTAGAGTTGAGGTCTAATTTTAGAGTGGAAACAGGTTTAAAAAATAAAAGAGAAAATAACAGACTTTTAAAACTTTTCCAAAATAATCTCAAACTTTCAAATTATCAAATGCATTAAGATATCAAGAAATGACTTGAAAATTGCTTTCTTATATCATATTTACTAAAATGATGTTACCGCATGCAAGGAGAGATTCAAGGCATGTAACTTGAGTATTGTTAAATGGTCAGGATTGAACTAAAGGGCAGGCTTTTTGGATTTAATTATCACACAAGCATGAGATGAAGTGGCTGTGAGCATGATAATATTAAAGGTTGGCTTGCTGGGGCCCACTTTCAAACGTAGCATGATGGTGGGTGGGTTTTTTTAATTTTCTCTCTGTAGTAGCTAGAGTGCCTGCATACTAATAATTTACTTAACAGAATCTCAAAAGACTTCATAGGCAAGAATTTTTTTAAAAAACATACGATCAAAAGATGAGTAGGGAAAAAGGAAAAGAATCTATATGTTCTAAAATTTTATAACAGCTCTTTTTTTGTGATGGCAAAAGACTAGAAATTTCAAGGATGTCCATCAATGGGGAATGGCTAAACAAGTTGTGGTATGAGAGCATGATGAAATACTACTGTGCCATGAGAAATGATGAGCAGGATGCTTTCATAAAAACATGGAAACACGTGCATGAAATAGTGCAAGTGAAACAAACAGAACCAAGAGAATGTTGTAAATAGGAACAGCTAATGTGAACGACTGAGCAAATAAGTCATTTTGACTATTGTAATACCAAATTAACTACAAGAGGACATATGAAGAAACAACTGCATCCCGAGAAAGAATTTATAAATAGAAGCATGTATAGAATAATTTTACATATATATGTGTGTATACCTATGTGTGTCTAATAGTAGCCCCTCCAGATGAGGGGAAGTTAGGGGAGGAAGAAAAAAGAGGGCAAGGGGAAAGAAATTTACATGATAACTTTGTTGTATATTTAAGAGGAATACGAAGTTGTATGTAGTGGATTTATGGTTTCATGTGGAATCATCTTTTTTATTGCACTATGTTATAGAAATGTTTATCTTATTCCATAAATTAAAAAAAATTAATATCAAATGAAATCCTGCCTCTAATTAAATTAAATAAAGTCTTGCCTGTAATGGGAAAAAAAAAATATGATTCATTGTTTCCTTTACCACAAAAGGACAAGCAACTTCTGGAGAAAAATGGTCACGTTTATAAGGCCCAGAAACACTGCAAGAGAGAGTAAAAAAAAAGGACATTTTTTTTTTCCAACTTGGAAGATGGAAGAGAATTCAGAAGAGTTTTCTTCTAATTGAGAAGAGCAGTGATATTGAGCTTATAAATCTAATCACACAGATTTACCATTATGTTTACAAGTCAGCTTTTCTCAACCAGTTCCATCTAAAAATGCATTCCCTTATGGGGCTATGTCAGACCTTTTTAATGACTTCACAGAAGAGATGAGGATGGATTATGTTCAGTTCTGGGAGACACATTTTAGAAAGAACATATGCAAAGTAGTGAGTTATCCAAAGGCGGAGAATGACCATGATTGTAAGGGAGCTAAAGACTATAATACATGATCAGTTGATAAAGTAGAGATGTTTCTAGAAAAAAGACAAATGATGGGAGACATTCTACCTTCTTCAAGTGTTTGAAGGGTTGTCATGTGAAGAAAAAGTTGATGCCATCTGCTTGATCTCAGAGGATAAGAATGGTTGGAAGCTGCAAACAGATTATGATTCTCTACAGGAAAATTTCCTAAAAATTAGAGCTATCCAAAAATAGAAAGACCATCCTGGGAGGTATTAGTATAAAGTAAATCAAACATGCCTTCATTAGAGGTCCTGAGGCAGGAGCTGAACAACCACTTGGTGATGCTGTAGAAAGGGTTATTAGTCAATGTGAGCCATACAAAATGGCCTCTGAGATCCCTTCTAATTCTTGGATCCTGTGATTTGGTAATTCATGCTATCCTTGTGGGCAAGATAGAGTCATATGAGCTAGGTTGACCTGTAACAAAGTGTACAATTAGATAGATTTGCAGCTAATTGAATGAATGTATCCAAAGTGTAGTCATTCACAGATGTTATCCTCAAAGTATGCACAGTCCAGTAAGAACCCTTCCAACAGTACTAACACTCAAGGAGGGATAAACTGTATTGGAGAAAAATGAAGATGAGAAAGAATCACGAAATCATAGCTAGCTAGAAAGGGTCTTAGAGGACATGAAGTCCAACCACCCCCACTGCCTCCCCCATATTAGAGATGAGGAAAGTGAAGCTCAGAGAGGTGAAATAATTTACCCAGGATCTGATAACTAGCAAATAACCTGAGTCAGGAATTGAGCTCCAGTCTTCCTGACTTTAGATACAGGACTCTTACCAGTATATTATCTACTTAGGTTAGATAAGAAAATGAGTCTTTAGGGGGTATAGTGGAAAGAGTATTAGACCTCCAGTCAGGATAGGAACTGAGTTTGAATGTTGCCTTTCATAATTACATAGGAAGCTAGGTGGTGCAGTGGATAGAGCACTATGTTTAGAATCAGAAGGACTCATCTTCCTAAGTTCAAATCTGGTCTCAGATGTTTACTAGCTGTGTGACCCTGGGTAAGTCACTTCACCCTGTTTGCCTGTTTCCTCATCTATAAAATGAGGTAAAACCAAAAGACTATTCACTCACAACTCACATACAAGAAGGGTATCGAAGACAAACGCTCGTTGGAGTGTACTTGCTTCAATAGCAAGGCTATTAATAACTCTTGTCCAACTGGAGTAAGATGAAATGTATGATACATATTCATTGCAAGCAGTTTTCTCATCCACTCATATTCAGAAATACTGAGCTATTTAAGATAAAATGATAATTATGTCTATAGACTGTAGGCTGCTCTAATAAAAAGTACCTTACTTCTTTTATTTTTTTTTTGTTTCCATGTTTCCAATTCATTATACATAGCCCCAGCTATCTCCTAAATGCAATAGCTTTCTCATTTTGGGTCAAAGTAGAAATTTAAGAATTTTCATTGCTTTAAAATATTCAGTTTTTTTCCCCAAAATATCTACCAAATACAGATGTTTCAGGAGGAAGTTTTAGTTTTAAATTAATTTGCTTCATCATTATTGTAATTACCAAGTAAAATGACAAATTCTTCTTTTAAATCAATCTCCCTGTACTTTGGCAGAACAAAGCCTGCATATTTCTCAATAATATGGAAGGGCCCAATGGACTCCAATATCATCACATGATTTTGCAAAAAACCTTCATGTTAATAGACTGCTTTAGAAAGTTTATTACTCTCTTACAAGATGAAAAACTTTATGTAGCTCATCAATCATATTTCTCAATGCAAATGATTTCCTATGAAAGCAAGCAGTGAATCCAAATTCCGCACAGGGCCACATTTGCAATTTATGCTTGAGTTCCATCAGTGTAGAGTTCAATATGATCCTCTCATTTTACATTTTAACTTTTAAGTATATTGAAAATGTCCCTTAATGAGGCCCTGACATTAACATGTCTGTAAAGTCCCAAATTTTCCCCAACATCAGTTTCAACAACATAGCATACATATTTAATCAAATAAACATATGTTTGTTGATACACATACTTGTGATAGAAAAAAGGAAGAGTTTCATTTGTTAACTGATTATGAAAATGCTGATACATGGGCAAATCTTGGGCTTTGGACATGATTAATCAAGCATAATTTTCACCAATAGCTGCAGGTAGTTCCAACATGTTTCCATTGTTTTGGGTTTTTTGTTGTTTCTTTTTTAATCAGTCTGATCTGGATTACCATCTTCCATTTTTAATCACAATTAAAGCATTGATTCATCACTTTGTTTAAAATATAGCTGCATGTATTTTTCTCTATTACACACTACTATAGCAGCCCTTTCCACGTTCAACTGGTTATTCATTTTTAACTTATTTTTTTTTATAAGCAAGTACTTACAAGACAAAAAAATCCTTTTATGTCGCATACTTGGGTTTGAACAAGTTTGCATTAGTTTATTAAGAGCATTTAATTTTTTCTAGGAAAATTATCTTGTCACGGTAATGTATTTTAAATGTGTACTTTCAAGATGTTTCAATTTATCAGATTTTTGCCATCCAAAGTTGATGCATTCAGGAAAAGAAAAACATGAACATTATAGTCTTTTCCCTTCAAAAATAACAGTACTTATAAATCCTAATGACAATATAGTAAATAGCACTCTCCAGATGTGGGCTTTTTACTTTGTGTTCTGCATTCTACAAAACAAACTATTTTTCTTGCCTTTGCTTCTACTAGTTTCAAATTCTCCATTAGATGTTTCTTTACAACCAGTTATTATTTATTCACCAAAAGAGTACATTATTTCACATTAAAAATTAGGCACAAAAATCTAGGATATCTAAATTTAAACTCATGTTGAGAATTTGAATTATTTATATTTATTCTTGAGTTATTTCACTACAATTTTTAAAGTTGCAAGGTTTTTTAACCAGCTAGTTATATCATAACAAAATGAATGACATTAAGAAATATAATAGATGATGTAATACTTTTAATTTCCACACCAGAGATAGTTGAGGTTGATAGCAGTTGACAGTGGTCCACGTTCATTAACATCTCATAGCTGCTTGCCTTTGTCAGCCCTTTGAAACATTCAGTCTGGATCCCAACACCCACACCTGTCTGTAGGACTTCAACCTTTTGCTCTTATGTGACTCTCCCTGGCCGACAGGCAGTCAGAAGTGCTGAGTCAAGCATCTGTTTGACTTTGAAAAATAGATTGTTAGAGCTGGAAGGGATTGTAGAAATCATCTACTCCAACCCTTCATTTGAGTAGAGAAGAAAACTGAGGCCCATGGAGGAAATGACTTTCTTAGGCTAAGGTAAGTAGGGACAGAACTGAGACAAAAACCACTCTATTTCAGAGAATGCCTCAAGTGCAGTAACATGCCCAACTTGGAGCCTGAACACAGGGTTCCGAGACTGAGAGCTTCATGATCTTCCTGCCAGTTTGTTAACCAACCCACTCCAATTGGCTTTGACTTCAGACCAGATACCCTGCTTTTGATGGGGTCCCATAGTCAAGCTAGGAAGAATAAACCTATTAAATTCTAATTTGCTGCATCTCCATTTTTCTTTTTGCCTGAAAATTCCTCTATCCTATACCATTTATACTTAACTAGAAAATAAGCATTAGGAAGGAGGGTATAAAATAGCTAATAACAATAGCTAAACAGGTATATAGTGCTTACCATGTGTCAGATACTACAATAAAAACTTTACAGTTTTCTCATTTGATTCTCACATCAACTCTGAAATGTGGGGTGCTGTTAATATCCCCATTTTATAGATGAGGACATTGACGCAAAAATCAGTTGAGTGACTTGTCAAGGGTCACACAACGAATAAGTGTCTGAGGTCAAATTTGAACCGGTGTTCCTGACTTCACGTCCAGAAATCTATTCACCATGCCATCCAGCTACTCAGTTATTTCAATTTCTTCCTTCTTATTCACCATCCCAATCTGAAGCAATATGAATAAAATATAAGCATATATGAAGTCAGTATGTATGACCTATTAATAAACTACTTCTTCCATTCCTATGAGTCCTATCAAAAATTTGATAAATGAAAAACATTTTAAAAAATTAGCAAAATAAGCTACTACATATAGTAGCCACATTTTTTATGTATAATTCACAATGAAGAAAATGTTTATCATTGAATTCTGGTCATCCACAAGAAGAATTGTAGTCTCAGATACACATGGAATAGCATAGTCTTGAATCAATACAGGTTTAGAGAACTATATCTTCCAGGTGAATCACAAAAGTGTTATGATTATTTGAAGACCTCCAAAATCTGATGAATGTTTTAGTGTTTATTATGTGTCTAGTCCCAGATCAGGCACATAGTGAAAGGGAGTACAAAAGAAGTACACAGCTCCTAAGCATGGGAAACTAATAATTTCATTATAGAGCTAAGATCTACATTAAACAGCATGACATATATAATCCATGATTTTACTGTTGTTTCTCCATTCACTGATGCCCTGTTAAGTTCTTCTGATGTCTCATGGGTTTCTACAGCTTAAAAATTCAAGAAATTATGGTCAACCTTTTAATGATGAATAGAAAATTATACCATAGCATATAAGTGAGTACTAAGTTATGTGGTCTAGAGACCACCACAAAGTAGTAGAGATTTGGGGTCAGGAACACTTAGATCCAAATCCCACATCTGAAATTTCTTAACAGCATAAAAGTCAACTCTCAATTGCAATTTGCAGATCTACATTAGTAGGGGAAGTTTTCCCACTTGGAGTTTTCCTTCACTTTCAGGGTGCTTTCAGGGTTTTCTGCTTCACAGGGCAATTTTTTTTATCTCTCTTTTTACAGGGAATTGGGAAATTTCAAGTCCTTTAACATTCCCTTCTCCAGATGATCCCCCAAGTGTGGTTGTCTGTGCCATAGGTTTTTCATCTTGTGCATTATTCTTTTCAAGGTCAGTGATTACACTTCAACTAATGTGTGCTTTTGTTTTAGGCTTTCATGAGTTAGCTGGAGGACTTCCAATAAAGATGACAGTGTGAAAGGGTGCTTTTTCCTGTTCTTAAAGAGTACTGGAAAAGGAGAATGGTAACATGGAGGATGAGTAGGGGGAGCAGACATTTAATGAATCTTACTTTTATCTGGAACCAATAAATGAAAGTGGAACACACAGAGAGCGTTAGTGTGAAAATATATTAAATTCAATATAGAAACAGACAGGGAAATGGAGAGGTGAAAGAAGTTAAAAGGAGAAGGTAGAATTGGGTAGATATTGTCATATGTAAAATACAACTCAAACAGAGGGAAAATATGAAAAATGGGGGACTAAAAGTACAGAAATAGTTAGAACCAACAATCAGAATCTCAGCAGGGTGGAGAAAGGAAGAGCAGAGAAGTCAGAAAAACCACTTAAACCAAAGATCACTAGTGTTGATTCCATTTCTTTTCTTTTTGTGTCTAATTATGCTTTGTAAAAAGGCTAAACAGTGTATAACCATGAAAATGAATGGGATTAATTCACCCATGAAATGGAAGAAAGTGCAGCATAGATTAGAAAGGAGAATTCAACAAAAAATGCTTGAAACAAAGATTCATATAGAGTTCACAGGATTGCCTGCAATAGAATTTATTATCTCTAAAATAAATTCAATGAAGTAGGCCTTACAATAATAATTTTAGACAAGGCAAATAACATAAACATGGTTAAATTGATAATCAAATGATTAATAAAATATGAATATATGATAAAAAACAAAGGAAGGTGGAACATATATGGCTAGTGTTAAAATACATTAATTAATTAATGCCATAGCATCTAAGTACCTAAAGGAGCAACTAATCAAATGATGGGGGGTGGGGAATAGACAGTAAAGCTACAGTAGTTCAGGAACTTTGGTGAGGCTCTTTAAACAAAGAAAAAAGTATTTTTAGTTTTCAACATTCACTTTTATAAAATTTTGAATTTCAGTTTTTCCCTCTCCCTTCCCTCCTCCTTCACCCAGATAACAAGCAATCTCTATACATGTACAAACATATTAAACATATTTCCACACTATTTATATTAAAGAAATTTTAAAAAAAGAAATATGGACCTAAACAAAATTTCAGAAAAGTTAGATAAGATAGATTCCTTCTACTGATTATAGAATGGAAAATGAATTAGGTATGTACTTTTAAAAGTTTTTCTGTCATATTTTAAAATTTTGACCATGTTCTGGAGCAGAAAAAAAACACAAATAAAAAAAAGCAGAAATATTAGATTTATCCTATGCTGACCACTATGCAAAAAAATTATAATTAGTGGAGGTCTTTTGATAAAAGAATCCAAAACTAAAGTGAAGATTCAATAATATAATACTAAAGAATATGTAAATCATGGAAAGAAAGATAATTTAATTAGAAAAATGACAACAACATGGCAACATGCCAAAATTTTTGGAATGAAGCCAAGTCATTCGTTAAGTATAAATATATATCTCTAAGGACTTTCATCACAAAAGAGAGGAAGAATAGATCATTGAATTATTATGCAACTAAGTAACAAAACTAAAAAAGCACCAAATTTAAAAAAACTAAGCACCAAAATAGAAGTTCTGAAAATCAGAAATAAACAAAATACAAAATAAAAGCAAAAACGTTTAATTGAAAAATAAAACTAGAAGCTATTTTTTTTTTTTTGTAGATAAACCATTAGGTATTCAATTTTCTCTACCACATACCTACAAAGGTACTTTCTCTATTACTTCCCACCCTGCTTTTCTGCCTCCTTCACTCTGTTAGCTTCTCTTTATCCCCTTGGACTGTAAATTCCTTGAGGTCAGGGATTGTCCTTACATTTATACTTTCAGTGTTTAACAAAGTTCTTGGCACACAGTAAGCACTTAATAAATGTTTGTTGACTTGATAAAATACTACTACCACAACTTCCAACAGCAACAATAATAACAGCTAGCATTTATATTGAATTTTAAAGTTTACAAAGAATTTTTACAAATATTTCAATTTATCCTCACAAGAACCCTGGAAGATAGGTGGTATTAATACTTCCATTTCACAAATGAAAAAACTGAGGCAGGAAGATTTTAACTGATTTACCTGGGGTCACACAGCTAATAAGTCTCTGGGGCCAGATTTTAATTCAGATTATCTTGATTACAGGTCTAGGGCTCTGTCCACTATGCCGCCTCTCTGCCTCAACGATTTGTATTTATTTGACCTAGGAAAATAACAGACTATGCTTGTAAAGATGGGACCTTTTGGAGACATCTTTAGTGAAGGCTTTGAAAATACCAGATTCATAGACACGTTGACCTTGAATTAGAGCTCAGAAGTTATCAATTCCAACCTTGTTTTTCAGATGATGAAACTGGAGTCCAGGGAGATTAAATTATTTTTCCAAGTCATTTGACCTGGAAAGTCAGAGGGTTAAACTAGATGACCTCTGAGGTTCCTTTTGGCTCTAAATGTATGATCCTTGATTCTTACTAGACTTTACATACCAAGAGGATAAGTACTACAGGTATTTCTTATTCATGTTTATATCCCCCCTCATAACTCCATACATTTGACAGTATCATAGATTTGAAACTGGGACAAATCTCCAAGTTCATCTAGTCCAATCACCTCCTTTTACAGCTTAGGAAACAAAATGATGAGTTATGGTGAAGAAGTAGTTGTGCTTAGAACATAGTAGGCATTCAGCAAATGTTTGTTGAATTGAATATTAGATGAACTGTGCAAAGTTGTAAAGGATAAAATGTAATGTTTCCAGATATTTTCCATAAGTCCTTCTTTGGATGATGGCTTTTTGACTGCTTGATCCCATTGGAACTTCTACTAAAGAAAAAGTTTTATGGGGAAAAACTTCTGAACTGCAGCTAGCCTTGATTCTCACAGGGCAAGAATGAATAATGTTAGGCTCCAAGTCATAAACAACGAATGGCCAAATTGCTTTAAAATAATAACAATTAAATTAGCAATAGTAAACAATGGAATAGAGAAGAATTAGTTATGTACTGCAAAAGCACTTTGAGAAACAATGTCCTTTCCTACAATTGTGGTTAAACCACGGGACACTTGGTGTCCCATGGGTCTGCCCAATGCCACTTTCTCACCATGATACTGAAAGTTTATGATGAGGACTGAGTCTAATCACCTGGTAGAAATATGATAATGTTTTCCACTTTATAGTGCTTCTGTCCACTTATCCTCATTGAAATTCCATCTTTAAAAAGGTTTTGGAAAACAAAAAAAAATACTCATTAAAGTAGAATTTATTAAGTACCTATTATATGTTCTAATTAATCACTGGGGATACAAAAAAAAAATGAGGGGTAGACAAAAATAATTGTCCCTGTTCTCAAGGAGCTCACAGTCTGATAGAGGAGAAAACATGTGAACTACTAGGTAGATATAGACAAGGTAAATTGGGGGTAAGAAACAAAATGGACTTAACAATGGACTTCTTAAGGGAAAAATTTTTGAAAGGAACTTTGTTTGGAAAATTATGTCTTAAAAATGGAGGAGAAAGATTGCATAACTATCCAGGTGTAAGGAAAGTAGTACTAACATAATCCCCTTGTGTGCAAAAGGATAACAATCCCCATGATCCTTTGCCCAAAACTTTTAGTGAACCCGAACAAAAAAATTTTGAGGTTCAAAAAGTATCACTTCACTTTTTTATATTATTTTTGAGTTCTGCGCATCTCTCTATTTCCTTGTTCCGGCCAGTTACTGTGCCAAAATACACAACATCTTCTGTTCTCATGGTATTTCTGACCTGGCCAAAAGAAGGAAGTTTCACAAAGCCTGTTCTTGTGAAATCGAAAGCCCAATTTTGCATACTCCAGAGATTTAGATAAAAGTTATATGATCACCTGAAGTGGTAGCTACTTATCTAGAAGGAGTTGGCTGCCTCCATCTTTGTGGGGTTTCTTAGAACAAAGCTCTATATGCTCCATCTTAGTCAAAAGTGCTCATAAATGCTTCATTCCTATAACTTTGAAGTGCTTAGAGGAAATTTTTAAAAATACAATAAAATTTCAATTTTCTATGGCCCAATCATGACCCAATCATCCAGATGGTTATTTGGCATTGCACTGATAGGAGAGAGGGAGGAGGGGAATGAGAGAGGGGAAAAAAGGCAGGAGGGCTAGAAGGAAGGGAGGAAGTAAAAGACAGTAGCAACAGCATGACATTTAATCTGTCCAAACCTTTTCTCATTGCTTATTTTCCCAATTCTGGTGCATGGTGGGTATGACTCTGGACCAGCATTAACCATTGCCCTGTGCTGACATAGATGCCTGCAAACAACCAATCCACCACAATGCACCAAACATCCAACCAGTAAATCCCAGGTGATCTTTTCTACTAACACTTTCCACATAGCCCACTCAAAATCACTTTCCCCCGTGACCAAACTTACTTTCTACACATAGATAGATTACTTTCCCAGTTACATTGGAGCTCAGCAGAGAGGTTAAGGGTGTTTACATAAATCTGGAGGAAAAGCAAGCTACAGATTTTTGTCCATGAGGAGAAACAATCTGAGGCATTGCTGGATGCAATGAGAGAGGACTGAATAATAGTAAACAATGGGTTCCTTTGGAAAAAAGTTTGAGGATTCTCTTCTTCTGGTAAGAGGAGTACTTTGGTACCATAGACCACTCTGGGAGAGAGAAGTCTGAATCCATGCAGCGTATGGAATCAGGAAAGAGTAAATGGAAGATTAAAAGTTCGAAGTGAGACCATGTTGGCTTCAAAGGTAGACAAATAGTGAATTGACGGGCTTTGATTATGCTTTAGTGGGTTATAAGATGCTATGTATGGGACATCGAGTCAGATGGGTCCGAGTTCAAATACGACCTCAGAAACTTATTAGCCCTGTGATTCCAGGGAAATTACTTAACCTCTGCTTCCCTTAGTTTTCTCATCTATAAAACAGTAGATAGGTAGAGTGCCAACCTTGGAGTCAGGAAGACCTAAGTTCAACCAGGTGGATACTAGTTGTGTGACCCTGGGCAAATTATTTAACCCTGTTTGTCTTAGTGTCTCATCTGCAAAACGAGCTGGAGAAAGAAATGCTTTTTGAAAATCCCCTTCTTCTTTTAAGTCAGTGTTTTGACCCCACAATCAAGCAACTTAGATTTTGAAGAAATATATCCAGAAGATAGAAGTAGAGGCAGATAATTAGGATGAATAAAAATCATGTCTGCAATAATAATTGCTCAATTTATGTAGTAATTAGTAAAGGGAAAGATGAATTTGCAATTTAATTTTCATTCTTGGCAAAATTCTAGAATAAATTGGTTTTAATTTTTTTTAAGTATCATTGATTTATTTTTTAGCTTTCTTTTCTTTTGTCAATTTTGAGCTCCAAATTCTAAACCTCCCTCCCACCCAAATCCCATCCACTAGGAAAGCAAGGAAAATGATATCAATTATACATCAGTTCAAATAGGTCAGCCATGTTTGTTTTCTTTTGTTTTCTGAAAGCACTTGTCATTTCTTATGGCATAATAATATTCCATCACAATCAAATGCCACAATTTTTTCAGCCATTCCCCAAATGATGATTTACAAGTCTTTGCCATCACAGTAAGAACTGCTATAGGTATTTTTCTATACACAGATCTTTTTCCTTTTCCTTTGATTTCTTTGGAATATAGAACTAATAGTGGTATTTCTGGGTCAAAGGATATTCACAGTTTTATGGCCTTTAGCCATAGTTCTAAACTGTTCTTTAGAATATTTGGACCAGTTCACTACTACCGTAATACTTCAATAGTGTAACTATTTTCCCACATTCCTTCCTACAGTCACCACTTTTGATAGGTATGAATGGTACCTCAGCATTATTTTAATTTGCATTTCTCCAATTAGTAGGGATTTGGAGGATTTTTTACATGGCTACAGATATCTTTGATACTTTCTTTTGAAAATTATATGTTCATATCCTTTGATGATATATCGGTTGGGGAATGGTTCTTATTTTTATAAATTTGACTTAGTTTTCTATATATTTGAGCAATGCGGTCTTTATCAGAGAAACTTGTAAAAAATTTTGATATTACTTCATTGTCTATATAGTACCTTTTAGCAAAATATATTTTGCTGATTATCTCTTTTAATTAGATCTATTTTTGCTTTGCCTTTTTCTGAAATCATGATTGCTACTCTCCTTTTTTTTTTACTTCAGCTGAGGCATAATAGATTCTGCTCCAGTCCTTCATTTTTAAATCTGTGTGTGTCTTTCTGTTTTAAGTACACCTCTTGTGGATTGTTACTATCAGCATAAAACTGAATTTCATCTGCCTTCTTACTAAACCTGGAATCCTGCATCTCTCTAAGCTTTGATTGTACTTTACTTTTCATGGAATTAAATAGTGCCTTCTTAGAGATGGATGAACTATTCTACCGGTAAATCCTGTGAAGTTCTCATTATTTATTTAGCAGCTTCTGAATTTCCCCATCACTTCATGAAACTAGTCTTGTTGTTTGCTAGTGTTTGTGGTCTTTGTGAGTGTTCTGAGAAAATGCAGTGCTGTACACCAAAATGAATGCTGTGGATAAGTTCACTTACCTTGGTAGTGTACTTTCCAGGGATGTACACATTGATAATGAGGTTGATGCACACATTATCAGAATGCTCAGCATTTGGGAGGCTCGAAAGGAAAGTATGGGAGAGAAGAGGGTACCAAACTGAAGGTCTACAGAGCCATTGTGTTGACCTCGTTGTATGCCTGTGAAACCTGGACAGTCTACCAGCACCATGCCAGGAAACTGAATCACTTCTATCTGAACTGTCTTAGGAAGATTCCGAAGATCACCTGGTAGGATAAAGTACCAGACACTGAGGTCCTTACTCTAACTAAACTGCTAAGCATTCAAACTATGCTTCAGAGAGTACAACTCTGATGAGCTGGCCATGTTGCTTGAATTCAAAATGTATGCTTGCCAAAAGACTATTTTATGGAGAATTCACACAGGGCAAGTGATCACATGGTGGTCAGAAGAAATGATACAAGAACACCCTCAAGGTCTCTCTCAAGAATTTTGGAATTGATTGTGTGACATGGGAGACACTGGTACAGGACCTCTCAGCAGGGCATGCCCACATCAGAAAAGGTACTGTACTCTATGAGCAAAGCAGAATTGAAACAGTTCAAAGGAAATGCAAATTTAGAGTAGCCACCCCAAATGTTCACGTGAATTATTTGTGTCCAATCTGTGGTAGAGCATTCCAAGCTTGTATTGGTCTGATCAGCCACAGTCAGATACATTGAAACTTGACTTTATCATAGTGGTATCATTTTCATCTTTTTCAAGAACAAAGGACAACAACAACATCTCTTGTAAATAACGTTGTTGGATTCTGGTTTTCAATCTATTTTGCTATCCACTTCTGTTTTACGGATGAGCTCATCCCATTCACATTCATAGGTGTGATTACTGTGTATTTCCCTTGATCTTATTTTCTCCTGTTTACCTTTTTCTCTCTTTTTATCCTTCCCCTTCTCAAAAATCTGTTTTGCTTCTGACCACTGTTTCCCTTAATCCAGCCTCTCTTTTATTATCCACTCTTCCCAAATCTTTTATCCATTCACCCTACTATTTACCTTTTGGATAAGCTAGATTTCTATACCCAAATAAGTGTGTGTATGTGTGTATGTATGTGTAAATACATACCTACCTACATACATTCTTCCTCCTTTGAACCCATTCCAATCTGAGTGAGGTTTGAGAATTGTCTTCCACCACCACCCATTTTCCCTGTTGTTATAAAAGCTCTTCCTTGTGCATCACTTTTATAGGAGAAAAGTTTCCCCATTCTACCTCTCTCTTCCCATTCTCCTAGTGCATTACACTTTTCTCAATTCTTCATTTTTTTAGATCATTCCAACATAATTGACTCACAGCTGTGCCCTGTGTAAGCTCATTCTAATTGCCCTAATAAAAGTTCTTAGGATTTACATAAGGAATCTTCACACATAGCAATATAGAGAGTTTAACTCCATTGAGTCCCTGATGATTATAATCTTGCATGTTAACTTTTTTATGCTTCTCTTGAATCTTGTGTTTGAATGTCACATCTTCTATTCAGCTTTGATCTTTTCCTCAGAAATGCTAAAAAGTCCTCTATTTCACTAAATAAACACTTTTTCTCCAGAAGGATTATACTCAGTTTTGCCGGGTATGTCACTCTTTGTTGTAATTCTAGTTCCTTTGTCTCATAGACCATCATATTACAAATCCTACACCCCTTTATCACAGAGGCTGCCGAATCTCATGTGATCCTGACTGAAGGTCCATTATATTTGAATTATTTGTTTCTGGTTGCTTGACATATTTTTCCTTGACTTGGGAGCTCTGGAATTTGGCTATAAGCTGGGAATTTTCATTTGGGGATCTTTTTCAGGAGGTGATCAATAGATTTTTTAAATTTCTATTGTATCTTCTGGAGCAAAGATATTGGGGCCATTTTCCATTCTAATTTCTTGAAATATAATGGCTAGGCTCTTTTTTGTTTACCATGATTTTCAAGTAGTCCAGTGATTCTTAAATTATCTCTCCCAGATAAATTCTCTAGATTAGTTGATAAGATATTTCACATTTTCTTCTATTTTTTCATCTTCTGACTTTGTTTTATTGTTTCTTGATGTCTCACAATGCCATTAGTTTCTATTTGCCCAAGTTTAATTTTTAAGGAATTATTTTCTTCAGTGAATTTTTGTACTCCTTTTGCCATTTGGTCAATTCTGCTTTGTAAAAAGTTCTTTTCTTAAATGAATTTTTGTGCCTCTTTTGCCATTAAGCCAATTCTGTGGGGTTTTTTAAGGTACTATTTTCTTCAGTATTTTTTTGTGCCTCATTTATTATGCTGTTACTTTTTTTCATAAATTTCTTTTTTTCTTTATTTTTTAAATTGGTTTTATTTGCTATTTTAAGTGGTACTTTACCTTTTCTTAATATAAGTTTATTTATATAACTTTTTACATTCATTTTCACAAAATTTTGGGTTCCAAATTTTCTCCCCATTTGTCCCCTCCCCCACCCCAATACACTGAGCATTCTAATTTCCCCTATCACCAATCTGCCCTCTCTTCTATCATCCCTCCCTTCTCTTGTCCCCATCTTCTCTTTTGTCCTGCAGGGCCAGATGACTTTCTATTCCCCATTAACTGTATTTCTTATTTCCTAGTAGCAACAACAATACTAAACAGTTGTTCCTAAAACTTTGAGTTCCAAATTCTCCCCATCCCTCTCTCCCAACCCATTCCCTTTGGGAAGGCAGGCAATTCAATATAGGCCATATCTGTGTAGTTTTTCAAATGACTTCGATAATAGTCATGATGTGTAAGACTATATTTCCCTCCATCCTATCCTGCCCCACCCCATTGCTTCTATTCTGTCTTTTGATCCTGTCCCTCCCCAAGTGTTGACTTCAAGTTGCTCCCTCCTCCCATTGCCCTCCCTTCCATCATCACCCCCACCCTGTTTATCTCCTTCTTCCCCACTTTCCTATATTGTAAGATAGGTTTTCATACCAAAATAAGTGTGCATTTTATTCCTTCCTTTACTCGAATGTGATGAGAGTAAACTTCATGTTTTTTTCTCAGCTCTCCTCTTTTCCCCTCCACCAAAAAGTCTCCTGCTTGCCTCTTGAATGAAAGATAATTTACCCCATTCCATTTCACCCTCTCTCCTCCCACTACATTTCTCTTTCACCATTTACCTTAATTTCTTTTAAGATATGATCCCATCCTATTCAATTCACTCTGTGCTCTTTGTCTCTGTATGTGCGTGCGTGTGTGTATGTGTGTGTGCATGCACATGTGTACGTGTGTGTGCATGTGTGTGTGTGTGTATGTGTGGGTAGTCCCACCAACTACCCAGATACTGAAAAGTTTTAAGAGTTACAAATATTGTCTTTCCATGTAGGAATGTAAACAGTTCACCTTTGGTAAGTCTCTTATGACTTTTCTTTGCTGTTTGCTTTTTCATGCTTCTTCTCATTCTTGTGTTTGAAGGTCAAATTTTCTTTTCAGCTTTGGTCTTTTCATCAAGAATGCTTGAAAGTCCTCTATTTCATTGAAAGACCATATTTTCCCCTGAAGTATTCTACTCAGTTTTGCTGGGTAGGTGATTCTTGGTTTGAGTCCTAGTTCCTTTGACTTCTGGAATATCCTATTCCACGCCCTTCGATCCCTTAATGTAGAAGCTGCTAGATCTTGAGTTATCCTGATTGTATCTCCACAATACTGGAATTGTTTCTTTCTAGATGCTTGCAATATTTTCTCCTTGACCTGGGAATTCTGGAATTTGGCCACAATGTTCCTAGGAGTTTCTCTTTTTGGATCTCTTTCAGGCGGTGATTGATGGATTCCTTCAATACTTATTTTCCCCTCTGGTTCTAGAATCTCAGGGCAGTTTTCCTTGATAATTTCATGAAAGATGATGCCGAGGCTCTTTTTTTGATCATGGCTTTCAGGTAGTCCCATAATTTTTAAATTGTCTCTCCTGGATCTATTTTCCAGGTCAGTTGTTTTTCCAATGAGATATTTCACATTCTCTTCCATTTTTTCATTCTTTTGGTTTTGTTTGGTGATTTCTTGGTTTCTCGTAAAGTCATTAGCCTCCATCTGTTCCATTCTAATTTTGAGAGAACTATTCTCTTCAGTGAGCTTTTGAACCTCTTTTTCCATTTGGCTAATTCTGCTTTTGAAAGCATCCTTCTCCTCATTGGCTTTTTGAACCTCATTTGCCAATTGATTTAGCCTATTTTTCAAGATGTTATTTTCTTCAGCATTTTTTGGGGTCTCCTTTACCAAGGTATTGACCCGTTTTTCATGCTTTTCTTGCATCTCTCTCATTTCTCTTCCCAGTTTTTCCTCCATCTGTCTAACTTGATTTTCAAAATCCTTTTTGAGCTCTTCCATGGCCTGAGCTCATTGGATATCTATTTTGGATGTTTGAGATACAGAGGCCTTGACTTCTATGTATTTCCCTGATGGTAAGCATTGTTCTTCCTCATCAGAAAGGAAAAGAGGAAACATCTGTTTATCAAGAAAGTAACCTTCTATGGTCTTATTTTTTTTCCCTTTTCTGGGCATTTTCCCAGTCAGTTACTTGACTTCTGAGATTCCTTTGCACCCCCTCCTAGAACCGCCCAGCTAGTGCTTGGGGTCTGAGATTCAAATGCTGCTCCCCAGCCTCAGGGCTTTCAGCAGTGGGCGGGGCTGCTATTCAATGTGAGCTTAAGTTCTGGTACTCAGGTGGGGGCAGGGCTGCCTCCCAGGCTCAGTTCCCTCAGGGGGTTTATGTGGAGACCTTCAGTAATGGATCTGAGGTCCCGTCTGCTTTGGGAACTCCTGGCCGCTGCTGCTTCTGCTGCTGCCTCCTGAGGGGGCCTCAGTTATGGAGACACCCTGCTCCCCTCTTAGCCAGCCCAGAAGTTTCTCTCACTGACCTGTAGCGCCTGTGGGTGGAGGGACCTTCGCAGCCGCTGGAGGTTCCGTCCCTGAAGCCTGCTTGGATCTGCTCCTCTCGGGGCCGCATGGCTAGGGCAGGGCTAGGCTCTGCTGTCTGGTGCACGATGGACCTTAGGTGCCAGTTTTTCAGGGCTCTTTGGAACGGAAATCTCCTCTACTCCATTGCTGCATGGGTTCCACTGCTCCAGAATTTATGGGGAGTTCTTTTTACAGGAAATTTATGGGTTGCAGGTTTGGAGCTAGCATATGTGAGTCTTTCTCCTCCACCATCTTGGCTCCTCCCCCCAGTACATTTTTTTTTTCTTGGAGGCTTGGCTTGAAGCTGTTTTCACACTGCTGTCTTCTTCTGAATTTGTCTTGGTCTTCTCAACTTCTATAGTAGCTTCTTACGTTCAAGTTACTCTTTTGTTGTTTGCTCTTTTTCCCACCTATTTCTTGACTTTGAACTATATATTGGTCTCTGCTGAACTGGAGGTGTGGCAGCACTTTTCCAAATTTCAGGCCTTTTCTTGCTACTGTTTGCAGAGCCACTTCTAAAGGTCTGCAAGTTTTCAGTGCCTCCAAGGCAAGGGAGAAGTGTGGTCACTGCTCTTCTGGTCTACATTCTGGTCTTTATCCAGAAAGGACCCCTACTTCCCTGAAATTGCAAGCACCAACAGTCTTCTTATCCCTACAACTGTGACTAGGGCTCCTGCTTCCTTAAGATGGGCAACAAGCACACCTCTCCACCCTAGAACTGTGACCCAAAATAATTTATAGATAACCAAGTTGCTAATCAGTGCCAGCTGTACCAAGTGCCAGAAAAGGGTCCTCTGTAATCTTTCTGACCAGGTGTCTGATCACCTTACCACTTGTCTCCGAGTTGAGAGCTCCTGAAGCTGCTGCTGCCACTGTCTTACCTCTTCTAAGGTCCACTACTGATGCTCCTGCCATGCTCTGGATGTCATAGACCTTTCCTGCCAACCTCTTAAGTTGTCTCAGCCTGAAAAAATAACTCACTGTGAACTTTTGTTGTCTCTGCCACTCCAAAATTTGATCTGAGGAACCATTTTAAAGTTGTTTGAAGGGGCATATTGGGAAAGTTCAGTTAGGTTGCTGCATGTACTCTGCATCCTAGAATTTATAGTTAAAGGGATGGTTGGGAAACATCTTAAAAAGTGAAGTAGTGTTCCCAAATATCCATGCCAGATTAACTTTATTTCCTTCTTTGATGTGGTTATAACATTTTTAGATCATGGAAATTCTATAGCTACAACTTATCCAGATTTTAACAAGATGTTTATCAAAGTCTCTGATTCTCTGAAAAGATATGCACTTAGATATTCAGAGCTAGTTGAATGGACAGACACAAAAAATAGTCATTAATGGTTTCATGTCAATTTAGAAAGAAGTCACTAATGGAGCGGCCGGAAGATCTAGTCTTAATTCTGTGCTGCTTAACATTTTCATTGATGATTTGAATAAAATTATAGAGAGTATGCTTATAAAATAATTTTCAGCTAACCACAAGCTGGGAAAGATAGTGACTACATCAGATGGTAGATTCACAGCTAGCAAAGATCTTGATATCTTGATGTACTAGAACACTGTGCCAAATCTAAGAAGAAATTTTAATAATTCTACATTTTGGTTCAAGTATTCAGCTTTACAAATACAAAATGAAATTTGTTTGGAAAGATAGGCATTCATCTGAAAAGCAATTTTAACAGATTGTAGGTTTGATATGGGTAAACAGTATGTTCTATCAGTACCCTCCCCCCCAAAAAGTTAAATCTTAGGCTGTGTTAAGATTGGCATAACATCAAAGCCTAGGGATGTGATAGTCTTACTTCTCTCTGTCCTGATAAGATCCCATCTGGACTATTACATTCTGTTTTAAGCACCACATTTTAGGCAAGCCACTGATAAACTACAAAGCAACAAATCAATCCATAAACATGTACTAAGTGCTCACTGTGTTACAGGCACTGTGCAAGAAAGACAGTCCTTGATCTCAAAGCATTTCTAATCCAATAGGGAAAGACAACAAACGAAAAAAGCTGAAAACTGTGGGGGATGGGGAGGTGGCCAGCATGGGGGTTCTATGAAGATGCTGGAAGGAGTACAGTTGGAAAGGAAATGAAATGGCTGAAAAGATGGATGAAGATCAGGAGTCTACTGTGGTATCAAGGGGATTCCTGGAAAGAGTTTCCTTAGACCAAAGGGCCCCTGCATTCCTTTTGAGTGGTGATATTCTATGATTCTGAAACTGATATGTAAGAATCACACCCTTCTATAATTCTTGAGATTTAAATCTAAGAAATAAAATAATTTATTTTTAAAAATCCATTTATAGATTTATATTCAACAAACATTTATTAAGTCTCATTAACTGCAAGGTCTTGTGTTAGTCTATGGGGATAGGGGAAGGGAGTGGGAATATAAAGAAAAATGAAATATGGTTCCAGTCTTCAAGAACTTGCAATCTTATAACAGCAATCATCATAACTCATGCTTATATGACATTAATTATTTTATTTGATTCTCACAACAGCTCCATGAGGTACAAAGAGCAAACATCCTCACTCTCTTTTTATAAATGAGAAGAATGAGACTCAAAGAGCCAAATGAAACTTGCTCAAATTCACACCAGAACTGGGATTCAATGTCTAGTCTCCTGACTCCATATCCAGGACTTATTTTCCTGTTAGGGAATATGAAAGAGAAGGGAGAAAGAATGTTATGGAGAAGCCAAATCTGAATCTGTCTTTTTAAGAGGTAACCTTCTGTGGAAGGAAATAGTTTGCAAACCCTGTGTGTCAGTGAAGTTATTGTGAATGGAAATAAAGTAGAAATGCTTGTCATGTGACCAAGGCAACAAGGGACTGGTAGGCAGAAAGGTGTTCCATTGGTTTTGGGGAAAAAGAGGCAAGTCAAAGAACAGAATCCCTAGGGTCTTTACAACCAATTGACATTTTTTATTTGGAAGAGTAGGGTCTAAAAGTACCTCTCTGTGTGTGTGTATGTGTATGCAATACACATATATAACTATACAGTGTGTGTGCATATATGTATATATACATATAATATATATTTATTTATAAAATATACATTTACAGAAATAAAAGAATCCCAAGAGTCTTTAAGCATACCCTACAATGAGTTAACATTTTTTATTTGGAAGAGTAGGGTCTAAAAGTACCTCTGTGTGTGTGTATGTGTGTTTGTGTGTGTGTGTGTATGTGTGTGTGTGTGTGTAATACATGTATATAAGTATACAGTGTGTGGGCATATATGCATATAATATATATTTATTTATAAAATATATATTTATACAAAGAACAGAAACCTAAAGCATCCAGATCAAGGGGACCCATAAAACCAGCACCATTCCTTTGTCACCATATATACATAAATATACATATGTATATTGACACTGTGTCAATAAGTATATGTATATGTATATATACATTTGTATAAGTACACATACATATGTGTATATACACACACACGCACATGTATACACATTAAATGACAACAGAGAAGGCAGCTTTGAAGTCTCCATATAAACACCACTGCTGGCTTTGGATCCCTGAAACCCACACTTCTGAAAACCGTCTATTTTATTTTCAAATGGCATGCCCCCTGCCAAGAAGTTACATTTTTTCCCTTCTTTAAATAAGCAGTGAGGGTAATGGCATGATGAACACATTTCATTTCTCAGGCTCCATTTTTTCCATCTTTAATACGGCCTCCAGCAGGCCAGATGGCACCAGTGCATTTGCTAGTAAGTCAATACATCTGGCGACATTCCTGAGATGACAAATCTGATGGATAGAACTCCAGCTTCTATACAAAGCCTCTTTTCAGAACATTTTCACTGGGACTCGTCTGCTTGAAGCAAGACCTAATGTGTGAAAAGAAAATAAAATTGAGCTCTTTCACCACCCTGCGCTAACATTTCATTTTCAGTGTTTTCATTCGCATGACTTTCTCACTGCCCTCCTTCCCCACCTCAGCCTGAAATTGATGAACACTCTGCTTGGAAGCCAACTACCCATTCCATGGGCTACATATATGGAGAGTATTAGAACTGTTCAAAACAGATTTCAATAAACACAGCAATCTTTTACACTAAAAAGAAGCAAGATAATTTGGGAAATTATCTGCAAAGAACTCGTGAGAATGGGAAACATTTTTTTTTTTTTGGTGGAGGGAATGCTATCTGTCCCTCTTACCCTCTTCCCTGTGGATCTTTCACCAGTAAAATTATGAATTAGAGCTCCCAGGTGCCCTTTGGCCCCCAGGGGGGCACTTATCTGTCAGTAAGTCACTACCATGACACTAACAATAGATATGGTTCTGTAATCATGAAAATGAAAGTCTGCTGAAGTACATGGCTTTGCAAAGAACAGAAACAACACTACCCAAACCATCCAGTCCAAGGTGACCCATACAACCAGTTCCATTTCTTTGTCATCAGTCTTAAACAGAAATAGCTAAACATGATACAGAAACAGTCATCTGTCAAGATAACCTGACTGGCCAAGTGGTCCTGTCATATCTGTCCTCTTTGCCTTTTCAAAAGTAAATGTACCTCCAAAGGGTATACACTAGGAAACTTCTTATTAACATTAAGCTCCTTATGTATACTAATGAAATATTGCCTTGTTTAGCAGCATTTGCTTTCACCTTGATTATCTAATTTCATTGGTTAAAGGGAATTCCAGGTAAGGAAACTCCCTTTATCAATGCAGATTAGTTCATACTCTGCCACTTTCAGTCTTGGGAGTTTCTGGGGCTCAGAGAAAACATGAGACTTGCTTAGGATCACAAAGCCGGTATGTGGCATAGGTGGGACTTGAATCTACGTCTTCCTGACTTGGAGATCAGTTCTCTACCCACTACTCTATGCTGACACATCATTATCATTACTATTATTATTATTATTATTTTAGCAATAAAATTAATAAAATAATAGTTCATATTTTAAAGCATTTTATTAGCATTGTTCCATTCCTATTCTGTTCTATTCAACAAGCATTTATTAAATACCTATTATAGTATGTTTCAAGTATTGAGCCTCTGGGGATACAAAACCCTATACTGAAACTTGAAGAAAGAGAAAGAGTCTGAAAAAGAGAATTTTATGAGTATTCTGTGCCTGGGGAAAGTGATCTTCATGAATACCTGGAGAGAATATGTTGATATCAGGGAAATGACTAGCTAAAATGGAACACAGAATCTATTAAGGAAAGTAATGCAAAACAAGACTGGAAAAATGAGTTCGTGTGAGAGCACAAAAGCCTGTAAATGCCAAGTTAAGATGTTTGAATTTTAACTAGAGGATTTTAAATTCAGTCCTAGAAAGAACTCTAGAAACCATATAGTCTAACTCCATCATTTTACCAAAAAAAAAAAAAAAAAAAGGCCAAAGGAATGAAGTGACTGCCCCAAATTGTAGCAATAGCGCTGCCAACACTTGAACTCACACCCTTTGACTCCAAAGCCAACATCCTTTCCTCTGTACCATGCTGCATAGTATAGGGAGAAACTGAAAATTTTGAGCAGGAGAATGAAACATTCAGATCCGGTCCTTAGAATAATTGTTTTGGCAGCTACGTGGAAGATGAATGGGAAAGAAGACAGAGTCGGGAAAACAGTAGCAGCAAATATTGATATGGCATGCTGAATTTTATAAAGGGCTTTCCATCTACTATTTCATTTGATCCTCACAATCCTGAGAGGTAGGTGCTATTATTATCTCCATTTTACAGATAAAGAAACTGAGGCCAAAAGGGGTTCAGTTACTTATGCAGGACCACACAGGTAGTAAGTGTCTGATGTAGGATTGGAACTCAAGTCTTCCTAACTCCAAGTCCAATATTTATTAGACCATCTTCTTGTCATCCAAGTATGAAATTAATTCAATGTTCTAGGTGAGTGGTGATAGAAGCCTACACCAGCATGGTTGCCCTGTAAACGGAGACAAGCAGACAAATGCACAATAAGTTGTGGAAATAGATTTGACAAAATTTATGTGGCACTTGAGGGTTCACAAAGACCTGTACATATATTATCATATTCAATCTTTTTTTTAAATTTTTTTTTGAGCTGCATCATTCTTTTTTTTTTTAATTAACTTTTTACATTCATTTTCACAAATTTTTGGGTTCCAAATTTTCTCCCCTTTTATCCCCTCCCCCCACCCCAATACCCCAAGCAATCTAATTTTCCCTATCTCCAATCTGCCCTCTCTTCTGTCATCCCTCCCTTCTCTTGTCTCCATCTTCTCTTTTCTCTGGTAGGGCCAGATGACTTTCTATTCCTCATTAACTGTATGTCTTCTTTCCTAGTTACAACAACAATATTAAACAGTTGTTCCTAAAACTTTGAGTTCCAAATTCTCCCCATCCCTCCCTCCCCACCCATTCCCTTTGGGACGGCAGGCAATTCAATATAGGCCATATCTGTGTAGTTTTGCAAATGACCTCCCTGATAGTCGTGTTGTGTAAGACTAACTGAATTACCATCCCCCCTAACCTGACCCTCGTTGTTTCTCTTCTGTCTTTTGATCCTATCCCTCCCCGAGTGTTGACTACAAATTGCTCCCTCCTCCCTTTGCCCTCCCTTCCATCATCCCCTGCCTTGCAATATCTCCTTCTTCCCCCCTTTCTTATACTGTAAGATAGGTTTTCATACCAAAATGAGTGTGCATTTTACTCCTTCCTTTAGGCAAATGTGATGAGGGTAAACTTGTTTTTTTTTTTTCTTTCTCAGCTCTCCTCTTTTTCCCTCCACTAAAAAAATCTCCTACTTGCCTCTTAAATGACATATAGTTACCCCCTCTTTCCTCCCACTACATTTCTCTCTCACCATTTACCTTAATTTCTTTTAAGGTATGGTCCCATCCTATTCAGTTCACTCTGTGCTCTCTGTCACTGTATGTGTGTGCATGTGTGTATGTGTGTGCATGCGTGTACATGTGTATGTGTGGTCCCACCAACTACCCAGATACTGAAAAGTTTTAAGAGTTAGAAATATTGTCTTTCCCTGTATGAATGTATACAGTTCACCTTTGGTAAGTCCCTTATAACTTCTCCTTGCTGTTTACTTTTTCATGCTTCTTCTCATTCTTGTGTTTGAAAGTCAAATTTTCTTTTCAGCTCTGGTCTTTTCATCAAGAATGCTTGAAAGTCCTCTGTTTCATTGAAAGACCATATTTTTCCCTTGAAGTATTATACTCAGTTTAGCTGGGTAGGTGATTCTTGGTTTCAGTCCTAGTTCCTTTGCTTTCTGGAATATCCTATTCCACGCCCTTCGATCCCTTAATGTAGAAGCTGCTAGATCTTGAGTTATCCTGATTGTATTTCCACAGTACTGGAATTGTTTCTTTCTAGCTGCTTGCAAGATTTTTTCCTTGAGCTGGGAGTTCTGGAATTTGGCCACAATGTTCCTAGGAGTTTCTCTTTTTGGATCTCTTTCAGGCAGTGATCGATGGATTCTTTCAATACTTATTTTGCCCTCTGGTTCTAGAATGTCAGGGCAGTTTTCCTTGATCATTTCATGGAAGATGATGTCTAGGCTCTTTTTTTGATCATGAGTTTCAGGTAGACCCATAATTTTTAAATTGTCTCTCCTGGATCTATTTTCCAGGTCAGTTGTTTTTCCCATGAGATATTTCACATTCTCTTCCATTTTTTCATTCTTTTGGTTTTGTTTAGTGATTTCTTGGTTTCTCGTAAAGTCATTAGACTCCACCTGCTCCATTCTAATTTTGAGAGAACTATTAAATTCAGTGAGCTTTTGAGCCTCTTTTTCCATTTGGCTCATTCTGCTTTTGAAAGCATTCTTCTCCTCATTGGCTTTTTGAACCTCTTTTGCCAATTGAGTGAGCCTATTTTTCAAGGTGTTAATTTCCTCAGCATTTTTTTGGGTCTCCTTTACCAAGGTATTGACCCGTTTTTCATGCTTTTCTTGCATCTCTCTCATTTCTCTTCCCAGTTTTTCCTCTACCTGTCTAACTTGCTTTTTAAAATCCTTTTTGAGCTCTTCCAAGGCCTGAGCCCACCCGCCACCCCCCTGGGGTGTCTGGGGTACTGAGGCCCCACCTTCCACGTCTTTCCCTGATGGCAAGAATACGTCCTCATCTTCGTCAGTCGGGATCATTTGCATTTGTTGGAAAAAACTCTCTATAGTCTTATTTTTCTTCCCTTTTCTAGGCATTTTCCCAGCCAGTTACTTGACTCCTGAGATTCCTTAACACCCCCGCCTGGATCCGCCCAGCTAGTGCTTGGCCTCTGAGATTCAAATGGGCTTTCCGGCAGCAAGCTTTAGTTCTGGCGCTGGGGTGGGGGCAGGGCCGCCTCCCAGGCTCAGTTCCCTCAGGGGCTTTATGCAGAGATTTTCAGGAACGGAGCGGGTGGGGGCGGGGTGGGGGGGCCCTCCTCCTAGGCTCAATTCCCTCGGGGGTTTTATGCAGATGCCTTCAGTAATAGAGCGGGGTGGGGGCAGGGCCGTCTCCCAGGCTCAGCTCCGTCAGGTTTTATGCAGAAACCTTCCATAATGAAGATCCTGCCTGCTGTTGGGGGATTCCTGAGTCCTGGGCCGCTGCCACCTCAGCTGCCGCCCACGCCTCTGCCTCTGCCACTTCCTGCCCCCGTCTCTGCCGCCGCCGCTTCCTCCCAAGGGGGCCTAAGTCACGGAGACACCCTGCTCCCCCTCTCGTCCAGCCCAGCCTTCTTTCTCACTGACCTGTAGCTTCTGTGGGCGGAGGGACTTTCCCAGCTGCCGGAGCTTCAGTGTCTGAAGCCTGCTCAGGTCAGCTTCTCTGGGGCCGCGGCCAGAGCAGCGTTGGGGTGGGGTCCGCTTTCCGGGGCTCCCTGGAACGGAAATCTCTTCCACTCCGTTTCTGCACACCTTGTATTGACCCAGAAGTTATGGGGGTCTCTTTTTACATTAATTCTATGGGCTTTGGTTTTGGAGCTCGTAAACGTGCGTCCTTTTACTCTGCCATCTTGGCTCCGCCCCCATTCTTTTTTTTAATTTAAGTTTTTACATTCATTTTCACAAAATTTTGGGTTCCAAATTTTCTCCCCTTTTATCCCCTCCCCCACCCCAATACACCAAGCAATCTAATTTTCCCTATCACCAATCTGCCCTCTCTTCTATCATCCCTCCCTTCTCTTGTCCCCATCTTCTCTTTTGTCCTGTAGGGCCAGATGACTTTTTATTCCCCATTACCTGTATTTCTTATTTCCTAGTAGCAACAACAATACTAAACAATTGCTCCTAAAACATTGAGTTCCAAATTCTCCCCATTCCTCCCTCCCCACCCATTCCCTTTGGGAAGGCAGGCAATTCAATATAGGCCCTATCTGTGTAGTTTTGCAAATGACTTCGATAATAGTCGTGATGTGTAAGGCTAACTGTTATTTCCCTCCATCCTATCCTGCCCCCCATTGTTTCTATTCTGTCTTTTGATCCTGTCCCTCCCCAAGTGTTGACCTCAAATTGCTCCCTCCTCCCATTGCCCTCCCTACCATCCTCCCTTCTCCCCCACTTTCCTGTATTGTAAGATAGGTTTTCATACCAAAATGAGTGTGCATTTTATTCCTTCCTTTAATTGAATGTGATGAGGGTAAACTTATTGGTTTTTTTTCTCAGCTCTCCTCTTTTTCCCTCCATTAAAAAGTCTCCTGCTTACCTCTTGAATGAGAGATAATTTACCCCATTCCATTTCACCTTCTTTCCTCCCACTACATTTCTCTCTCACCATTTACCTTAATTTCTTTTAAGATATGATCCCATCCTATTCAATTCACTCTGTGCTCCTTGTCTCTGTGTGTGCGTGCATGTGTGTATGTGTGTGTGCGTGCACGTGTATACATGTGTGTGTGTATGTGTGTGTGTATAATCCCACCAACTACCAAGATACTGAAAAATTTTAAGAGTTACAAATATTGTCTTTCCATGTAGGAATGTAAACAGTTCACTTTTGGTAAGTCCCTTATGACTTCTCCTTGCTGTTTACTTTTTCATGCTTCTTCTCATTCTTATGCTTGAAAGTCAAATTTTCTTTTCAGCTCTGGTCTTTTCATCAAGAATGCTTGAAAGTCCTCTGTTTCATTGAAAGACCATTTTTTACCCTGAAGTATTAGACTCAGTTTTGCTGGGTAGGTGATTCTTGGTTTGAGACCTAGTTCCTTTGACTTCTGGAATATCCTATTCCATGCCCTTCGATCCCTTAATGTAGAAGCTGCTAGATCTTGAATTATCCTAATTATATTTCCACAATACTGGAACTGTTTCTTTCTAGCTGCTTGCAATATTTTATCCTTGACCTGGGAATTCTGGAATTTGGCCACAATGTTCCTAGAAGTTTCTCTTTTTGGATCTCTTTCAGGTGGTGATCGATGGATTCCTTCAATACTTATTTTGCCCTCTGGTTGTAGAATATCAGGGCAGTTTTCCTTGATCATTTCATGGAAGATGATGTCTAGGCTCTTTTTTTGATCATGGCTTTCAGGTAGTCCCATAATTTTTAAATTGTCTCTCCTGGATCTATTTTCCAGGTCAGTTGTTTTTCCCATGAGATATTTCACATTCTCTTCCATTTTTTCATTCTTTTGGTTTTGTTTGGTGATTTCTTGGTTTCTCAGGAAGTCATTAGACTCCATCTGTTCCATTCTAATTTTGAGACAACTATTCTCTTCAGTAGCTTTTGAACCTCTTTTTCCATTTGGCTAATTCTGATTTTGAAAGCATTCTTGTCCTTATTGGCTTTTTGAACCTCTTTTGCCAAATGAGTGAGCCTATTTTTCAAGGTGTTATTTTCTTCATCATTTTTTTGGGTCTCCTTTAGCAAGGTATTGACCTGTTTTTCATGCTTTTCTTGCATCTCTCTCATTTCTCTTCCCAGTTTTTCCTCCACCTGTCTAACTTGCTTTTCAAACTCCTTTTTTTATCTCTTCCATGGCCTGAGTCCACCAGACATCCACCTCGGATGTCTGGGATACAGAGGCCCCACCCTCCACGTCTTTCCCTGATGGTAAGAATATTTCCTCGTCATCAGAATTGAAAGGCGGGAACATCTGCACCCCATCAAAATAGCTCTCTATGGTCTTATTTTGCTTCCTTTTTCTGGGCATTTTCCCAGTCAGTTACTTGACTTCTGAGATTCCTCTGCACCCCCACCTAGAATCACCCAGCTAGTGCTTGGGATCTGAGATTCAAATGCTGCTTCCCAGTCTCAGGGCTATCCGCAGCGGGAGCAGCTGCTATTCAATGTGAGCTTAAGTTCTGGTGCTCAGGTTGGGGCAGGGCCACCTCCCAGGCTCAGTTCCCTCAGGGGCTTTATGCAGAGACCTTCAGTAATGGAGCGGGTGGGGGCAGGGCCACCTCCCAGTCTCAGCTCCTTCAGGGGGTTTATGCAGAGACCTTCAGTAATGAAGATCCTGCTTGCTCAGGGAGTCCTGTCCCAGGGGCCGCCTCTGCTGCCTCTGCCGCTGCCTCTGCCTCCTGAGGGGCCCCGAGTCACAGAGACACCCCACTTCCCTCTCGGCCAGCCCAAACGTCTCTCTCATTGACCTGCATAGTCTGTGGGCGCAGGGACCTTCCCGGCCGCCGGAGATTCCAACCCTGAAGCCTGCTCTGGATCTGCTCCTCTGGGGCCGTGGCCAGGGCAGCGCAGGGGTTGACTCTGCTTTCTGGGGCGCAACGGACCCTGGGGACGGCTCTCCAGGGCTCTCTGGAACGGAAATCTTTTCCACTGTGTTTCTGAGTGCCTTACAGTGATCCAGAATTTGTGGGGAGTTCTTCTTGTAGGAAATATATGGGCTGTGGGTTCGGAGCTAGCATACGTGAGTCTTTCTACTCCGCCATCTTGGCTCCACCCATATTCAATCTTTATAGCAACCCTATGATAGAGGTAATAGAAATATTATTGCTGACATTTTCTAACTGTGATGCATACTACCCAGAGCCAGGGGATGATCTGGTGGAGCTACCAAACTCCTTGTGCCTCTCTTAAGCTCTCAGAGTATCTGGTAACTAGCCCTTTGCTGCTGCTGCTGCTTAGTGGGTGGCATCAATGTAGCGGGGCTGTGTCTTCATCTCCCAAAAAAATCTCATGGCTCATTGTCCTCATACCATATGTACCTTACCTGTACTCTTTCACTTAAGATCATAAGAGAATACTGTATAAAAATGTTAATCCTGAGCATGGTAGATGTCAAAAATGGAAAGGTTAATGTCAATGCACACAGTACATGCATTTCCAGCCCACAATCTTTACAGTCTTAGTATCAACCTCCCGATAGGACAAGAGTCTAGAAGTTCACTTCCCAATGATTCTCAGCCAGAAACAGCTTTTACCCAGAGTCCTTAACTCCAGAAGGAATGGACTTCATTTTGATGCAGTGGGGGTACTTTGAACACCCTGGGGTTTCTCTCCAAAGGCTACATGGACTGAGCAAACTGGGCAATATCAGAGTTGGTTTTAAGCTGTTAGGTGGTCATGTTTTCATTGTCTGTTATGCAACTTTCCTCATCTCACTTGCAGCAGTGAATTTAACTGAATTTATATCCCTTTAACAAGGGATGGAACATGGGCTTCCTTCACTGGATGTGAACAACCTAGCTATCACAGTCCCACCAACACTGCTATAGGAGAAGAGATTCCTGGGCTTTCACAAGCTAAAATGCCACTTCCTCCAATCTCTCCCTCCCTGTTCAAACTCATCCTCTTTAAAAAAAAAAAAAAAAAAAAAAAATCTCTAACACTGGTCTTTTCTATTACTACCAAAGCAGGGCTCATCCCACGGCAATATGGGTGGGATAAGAGTATTACAAGTAAAGGAAACTGAGGCTCAGAGAGGTAGCATGACTTCCCAAAGGCAATGCAGCTAAAGAGTATCAAAGAATCTTCAGACTCCACATCCTATGATTTTTTTTCCCTACTACATTGTATTTTAGGCTACTTCTAGGAAGAAAATTGCAAACACACCCTCATTCACCTCTCCCTAAAATCCCAGGACACAGCACAAGGGAACAAATTCTGCTGCTGCATGTCAGTACTGTAAAGCCTCTCATGAGGCCTACTCTTTGATCTCTCTTTTGCCTTCCCCATGGCAAGTATCAGCTGGAGCTCTGGATCAGCTCCGGAGAGATCAGCACATTTCTAATGGACATTTGAGCTCCATATAAATGTGCTCCAAAAAGCTGTTAGGAATGTAAAAGGCAGGGTGCACGTTCTCAGTTTATAGCTTGTTCCTGCTTATGTGCTCAGATGCCGTTAGCTCTAATTTATGAACAGGCAATCAATCCACAGAGTTGAAAGGCAGGTTAAAAATTCCAGTCATGTGCAATCCATCGACTTCATTTAGTGTAAGAAGGCAACAGTAACCCAGAAATGTAGTCCACTGCTTGCTATGGAAATATGAGATGTTCCAGGATCATTCAGTACCACCCACTTTATTGAGAAACTGAGAATCTAGTTAGGGGCACTAAGTTTTAGGAAATATATTTTTAAGACATCAGAGGAGGATCACCAGAAAGGGGAAGGATCTTAAGATCATTTGATGACCTGTTGAAGGAGCTGGAGGTCTTGGCTTAGAGAAGAAAGGACTGGGGGCAGGGAGGGGCATGACAGCTTGTAAGGGTTGAATAATATGATATTCTGTGAAAAGCTTTGCACACTGGAAAAGGCTAGAAATGGCAGCTATTATTAAGAAGTATGTGAAGGATTGTCACATGAAAGAGGGATTAGATTTGTTCCACTTGTCCCCAGGGGCCAAAGAAGAAACAATGGATGAGGGATACGTATGGATAGGTAAGTTTCAGTTCCAAGTAAAGAACAAATTTTCACCATTTGGCCATCCCCAAGTGAAATAGGTACTTCAACAGGAGGGGAGTTCCTTGTATTTGGAGGTCTTTAGGAAAATTATTGGATGAATATGTCTAGTAGGTCATAGGAAGACTTCTTAATCAGACTGTCTCTGGTCCCTTCATTGACTCTCAAAGAGGAATGTACTCAGAGCTCATCTCATCCAATCTCTTCCTGAAACAAGAATCTCTTCTACTGTACCCTACACAAGTGCTCATCCAGCCTCCACCTGATGTCAAAGAATGATCTCTGTATTCAAACTAGGGGAGTCAAGCTTCTGTAACATTGCCTCTTATCACCTGAATGGCCTTAAACAAGTCCTATCCTTTCTTGGAGCATCAGCTTTTCATCCTTTATAAAATGAGGAAGTAAGATCAGATGAACTCTATATTCAGTGATGCTAGTTTCCTCCTTTATCCATTAATTTCGCCCCCGCTTTTCATCCAATTAAGCATACATTTAACCAAGTAAGCACTTTTAAGCAGTTGTATGTACCAGGTACTATGCTAGCTTTAGAGATACAGTAATAGAAATAAAACAATTCTGCACTCAAGGAGTTTACTTTGACCTTGAACAATAATGTGAACACATGTTAGCGTACAGAGAGAAGACAGAAAATCAAGGTAATTTCAGAGGGGAGGCACTAGCAGTTGAGATTTAGGCTGACAATTAGCTGAGATTTACTCCACTAGGAACAAGGTGACAGCAACCAGCTTAGATGGATATGGTTCCTACATTCATGGAGCCTAAAATCTGGTCTTCTCTGGCCAGTTTCTCTCTCTCTCTTAGATTACACAGAGTACTCCAAAAGTCCTTAGTGCAATTCTAAACCATTAAGCCCAGGAATACTCCGTGTTTACTTACTCAAAATGCTCCTCGATGTTTATAATACAATTTATACATTATCATGCTCCTGTTTGTACATTGCGATTGTTCAACCACCACTTCATGTTACTTACATCCTCCGTCTCCAACTAGAATGTAATTTGAACACTACTATCTTCCTTTTGCATTCCCTTCTCTGTCCCCCAGCCTCCCTTTCCCTGAGGGTAGTGATCTTGGTAAATACTAATAAATGCTATTGAATGGAAGCGGCATTCTTGCCAGCATTTCATCTTGCCAAGATCACTCCTTGGTGAGGTAGGAAGAAGAATGGAACAGAGTCAGAAGACTTAGACTTCCAACATTTATTTGACCTTTGGAAAAGTCACTTGGACTTTTTTGAAGCCTTAGTTTCCAATTCTGTAAAAACCGGAGTAATAATCCCATGCCAACCTTACAAGGTCATTTTGAATAAAGGGAGATATAAATCACAAAGTAAATGAAATCATTATTAAATTATTAAAATGAATTATTATTTCTCTTTTGTTTTTATTACTACTCTCTTGGCTCCTCTGGGATGAAGGGGTTAAACTCTTTGTGCAGTCCGGATTTATTTCATTAATCAAGTAATACTTCTGTCTTTGAAGTCGAACATTGGAAGAATTAACCCAAGTATGTGGGATATTTAATGTCGTAGCAATAAATGAAAAACATATTTAAAAGCAGCAGCAAGTGGGACTTTGTATTATGTGCCTAGCAAAACATGAGATACAGTGTAAAAATAAAAGCATATATTATATTTGGCAAGATACTAGAATACTGTTAGGAAGCTGAATGTCTCACTTATGACATATGTTTCTTGTATGCATATCACCTCTTTTGCAAAAACAAAATGAAAATTCTTCATGTATATGTGTGTGTATGTGTGTGTATATACATAAACATAAACATGGGGCATATATACCTGCATAGACACGTGCATACATACCCATATACACATCATATTCACAGATATACATATGCATACAGATATCCATGTACCTAGACATATGCATATATATGTACATGTAAATATATTGCAGAAAACATTGGCTTTACAGTCTGTCACACCAAAACCTTCCCCTGATTCTCAATCAAAAGTGCATACTACATTCTTTGCACAAGATTATGTATTGAGCCAAGATCATCTCTCTTCCAGGAGGAGCTGATTTGCTTCATTAAATAACCATTTCCAGGCTATAACTAGTGAGACAGCTAGGGTATCACTATAGTTGAGTCTCCTGAAGTCCCCAACAATATTATTCTTCTCTGCTTCTCTCACGCAGGAAGCTGAAAATGAGACATGTAGGAGCAATACTCAGAGGACACCATGATACCTATTTACTGTGTGCTCTCTTAGGAACAACAGCAGATGCCTCCTTTCTTAATGCCGCTGTCCAGAACCTTCAAATCAGATAGAATAAATTGTGGGCCCCAAAATTTATAAGCTCTCTATCAAATGCACAAATTCTATCATGCTCATAGCTTGCTTTATATACATTTGTTTGCATGGTGTCTTCCTTTAGATCATCAGTTCATTGAAGGAAAGGACTGTCTTTTGCCTCTTTTTGTATGCCCAGCGCTTAGCAGGGTTGCCTTGCACGTAGCAGGCTCTTAATAAATATTTATTGATTATGCTTTCAGTAATAGTTTATATTCCCCACAGATAGTACAGTGCCTGATGTGTAGTAGGCACTTTAAAACATACTTGCCTGACTCGACTGTTTCTGCAATTAGATAGTTTGAAGATTTTTAAATGGTCCATTAGCATTGTGTCAAACAGAGGCTTATGACTGAAATTGATAAAATTGGGAGGATCATTCCAGTCTGTCTGTTTTCGGTGCTACTTCTCTCAAGAAAACTGCATTTCTGGTGCTCTATCCTCTCAATGCCAGGTAAGATGCCAAGTATAACCAGAGCTACACCAAGAGCAGGGCAATAAAAGTCTTTGACCAAGGGTTTCAAAATCTTACCAGTTAATCTTACCGATAACACTTGAATACTTCCTATAGCCTAGAGACCATTGAGTTTAGCATATAGTTATCAAAAAATAATTGCTTAAACTCAGAAGGTACTGAATGTTGGGTATTTCCTCTATTTCCCCCCCTTTAGTAGCCTTTCCCTCCACTCTGATGACCACAACACAGGTAAGTTCCTATCCAGCATACATCTTCTCACATAGCCTGCCTCCTAGAGTTCATCTCAAGTGTGTTTCATGCTTCCCAAATTCAAAATTCCATTGCCTACCTCCAGGCATTCCTATGGGTCACCCACCACTCCCATGCCTGGAATGTACCACTTCCTCATCTCAGCTATTCAGAATTCCTATCTTCTTTCAAGGCCCAGTTAAGGTACCACCTCTTAAAGGTTACCTTCCATCTAAACTGCATTCGTTCTATAAGTATCTGTCATGTGTATATGCGTATGGCCTATGTATCTGTTTATATACCTGTTTCCCAATTATAATAGAACCTTCTTGCAGGTAGGGATGTTTTCTTCACTTTTGCTTTTCATCCTCCCGCTTTACCACAAGGCCCCATATTGTAAGCCCTAGCACATAGTAGGAGTTTAATGAAGGCTTGACTGAATCAATTGTGTCTTCTCTGATTTCCATTTGCTAGTACTCTCTTCCTCCTCAAATTATCTTATATTTATACATCTATATATTGCATTTTATCACAACTTGCTCCTTAAACATCAAAGATTATTCTGTTAACATCTTCCGTCCCTCTATTTCCAGTTCCTGACAGAGTTCTTATGACATAGAAAGTGTTTCATACATATTGGTTAAATTGGATTGAACCAAATGGTGTCTGGAAACATTGAAGACATGAATATGCCTACTTTTTATTGTGATTAATGAACTTAGGTGCCTTTACATGACAGTACTGTGAAATACTTTGACTGTTTCTTGAATTATGCTTTCTGTGAATCACTTAAGTCTGGCAACATGATACAAGTGTCTTGTGGAATTTATGGAATCTCCTTTTGTCTCACTGTAACACTAGGATAACATAATGTTAGTGGCTCTTGACTTTTACTGAAAAGATCTGGGTTCAAATCCCTGCACTGCTCTTTAATACCTATGTAAGTAATTGACCCTCTCTTGGCCTCAGTTTCCCAAACTGTAAAATGAGAGGATTGAACTTGTTGATCTATATGCCCCCTTCTAGCTCTAAATACTATTCCTCTGTGTCAAAATTCAGGGTTTTCTCCACAATATGACCCTGGAGGGGGAAAACTCCTCCAATTTAACAGTAATAGACTGGTAGCTTACACTGAGAGAGGCGATGTGATGTATATTCAGTTGTGTATCTGTTTCTAGGGGCTGAGACAAGAATTTTGAAGGATCTTTCTTGGAAAAGACCCATTCTCCTGGAAAAGATTTTTAGTCATCTTGTAATATTCATGTAATAACACATATGCATAGATAAGCCAAAGAGCTTGGCACAGTGGATGATTTTATGGGCACAGGATACAACAGGATCCACACCAGGAGATACAGAGCAAGCTCATCACCAGGACAGCAAGTAATAGTGTGGAGTACAAAAGTTTCCAGCTTAGAATCAAAATAGGTTTCAATGGTAAGGCAGCCAGATGGTATAGTGGACAGAGCATAGTACTTAAGCGTCAGAAAGACTTGAGGTTGAATCCTGCCTCAGACATTTACTAGCTATGTGACCCTAGATAAGTTTCTTATCTTGTTGCCTCAGTTTCCTCATCTATAAAATGAGGAGATTAAAGCACCTATTTCACAGAACTGTACCTAGAATCAAATGAGTTAACATATGTAAACTACTTGGTAAATTTTAAAGTTTTATATGTATGTTATTACTGGTAGAAGTCATAATAGAGGTTTTTATTTGGGAATGGAGAAGGGGAAAGCCATGTAGTCAAATAATCTTTAAATATCTACAAAGGCTAGAGTACATGTTTATAGAGGTATGCCAGGTATGTCCAAGCACACCCTATTATTTTCCCCCTGGGGCAGCTAGGTAGTACAGTGGATAGATTACCAGGGCAGGAGTCAGGAGGACCTGAGTTCAAATCTCACCTCAAACACTTGACACTCACTAGCTGTGTGACCTTGGGAAAGTCATTTAACCCCAATTGCCTCATCCTGGGTCATCTCCAGTCATCCTGATGAATATCTGGTCACTGGATTCAGATGGCTCTGGAGGAGAAGTGAGGGTGGTGACCTGCACAGCCCTCCCTCACTCAAAGCAAAGTCAAGTGCAAGTCACATCATTATTTCTCTGTTGGCATGGTCTTCTTCAGCAATGAAGGACGAACACACACATTATTTCCCCCAAAAGAAACTTTCTGTTTCAACTTAATCACATAATACTACACTCTTTTCGTTTAAAAATGTAGATTTTTGATAAAATATGTTATAGGAATATATAGAAAATTTGCATTCTTTAGTAGCATATATTTCTATTAATCTAGCTGCACATACCACTGGTCCTCCCCTTCTCTTCTCATTATTATTTCAGATGAATATATGACCTACAGTCATGGCCGTGCCAATCATGTCCAATGTAGTAATGTCTATAATCTGTCAAATGTACACTATTTCATTATGTTTTAAATATTTTATGTTTTAATTCAATCACCTAATAGTCCCTAATATGATTTGATTCTTTGTTAAGGAAAGAAGTAAAATGAATTATAATGAATGTGTTAATATTATTGTAAATATATATGGTTAATGTTGCCACTAGATCCTGCACATTTAGTTCACAGTCAATGTTCACAGTCAAAAAACCAACAAATATTCCATCTGGAAAGACTGTCATTGATATTCCCCAAAGCTAGATTAGAACACCAATATCAAGGTTAAGAATAAGAGTAACAGTAGCTAGCATTTAAACAGTGCTTTAAGGTTCACAAAGCACTTTACAAATACTATCTCATTTTATTCTCACTACAACCCTGGCAGGTCAGTTCTGTTATTGTCCCTCTTTGACAAATGAGATTAGAGGCAGACAGAAGTAAGCGATTTGCCCAGAATACTGTATAAGGCTAGATTTTAACTCTAGGTCCAGCACTCTATCCACTATGCCTCCTAGTCATATATTTCCTGAAAGTAAAAAGAAAGCAGAGAAATTTTTATTCCAATCTGCATGAAAAACATAAATGATTAGATTTATAGTCTATAAAAGGATGCAATGTTTGTTTTTACTGCCAGATCTTCTCCTCTAATCAAGAAGTGAACAAAGATTAAGCTGATAGAGAATTTCTCAATAAGGGATTCAGAAAATGGCAGAGGGCTAATATATTTTAAAACCTCTTGTCAAAATCTCATGTGTCAAGTAGTTCTTTGTCATCAAATTTGAATGAAGAAAAACCTATGAATGTGTTAGGACAGGTTACCTCATCAATCAAAGCATTCATTAAATAGATGCTGTGAGCCAGGCACTGTACTAGATACTGGAAATACAAAGAGAACAACTCTTCGGCTCTCAATGAGCATATATTCCATGGAAAGAGACAAAACTACATAAATAATATAGAGAATAAATGCAAAGTGGTTTAATACGAGGCAGCGTGGGAGGGAGGGTATCAGTAATTGGGAGAGGAGGACTGAGATCTGTTTAGACAAGCAAAGGGACATAATCAAAGCATGACAGAAGAACTGGTTGACATTCTCCATGTCACTGAAAGGAATGGAGTTGTTCATTCCTGTTCCTTCCAGTCATGTGCAGTCAAAAAGCCCGTCTGGAGTCTGGGAAGGTCTGGAGATAGCAAAGAGAAATCAGAGGGAGAAGGCATCCCTCAGTGGTGTCTTCCCACTTACCACTTGTTCTGTTCTGGAAAAGCCAACAATCTTGATAAAATTCTATTTCTAAATTATTTTCAAAATGGTCTAAAAATAGAATTTTATAATGGCAAAGCATATTCAGTAATATCCTCGAATTGCTACCTGAATAATTGCATCCAACATGATTTAATTGTGGCCCTACACAATGTGGTGAAACAAAACTTGTGTCTTCACTAAAACTGGCAAGACAGTTGCAATAATTGACAATACTGAAAATGGACATCATGAACAGATTTCCACTCTAGCACTGTATTTTGACAATGAAAACACAATCCGGCTGAGCATTTTATGTCTGTTCAAGAACTATTAACAATTGATGTTTTCTATTTGGGGCCATTTAAATGACATTCTTGGCATTCTTAAAACTGGCTGGTCATTAGTGATGTCTGTCCCCTTTGATGGTGCATTTACTATGTGTAGGGTTACTATGGTAGACCATTGAATGCAAAGAAACAGTAAAATTTTCTATAAATACTTTATTGCAATGTTCACTATTTGAATCTTGTCAAGTAAGACTGTGTAGTTCAGGTAAAGAAAACAGAATTGTCTGATTTTCTTTAGGTGTTGCTTAGATTCTTTATGTCTTCATGGAAAGAAGCCCTGTGAGATGTGTTTTAGCCCAGTTGAAGGTTTTGAAGATACTGATAAGGACAAGATGCTACATACAGAGCAGAAGCAGTAGTTTCATAAAACAGGTTTGAAACATATGGCCTGAGGGCCACATGTAGCCACAACATTTCCAAATGTGGCTTGAATCAAATTAAAATGTATCTCATTTAAACTATCTCATTATAATGTGTTAATGTAGCAATAAAAAAAGAAATATATAAACATGTGGTTTTTTTTAAGTTAATAGGAATACTTTAGAAATCCCCATGTATGGTTTAGTGGCCCCCATTTCTACATGAGTTTGATACCAATACCATAAAATAAAAACTACTTCATCATTCTATTAGCTTTACAAGGGATTACCAAAACATTTCACCAAACTGACACAAAAATTTAAAAAGTCTTATCCATGAACTAAATTAATTGAAGTTCATCTTGTCCTTTCATACGATGTATCATATTTTCTAAATGATGGAAAAAATTAAGATTCTTCAAAATCTAGCTCTCGATAGACTTACTGAACCAGTGACTCTAACTTTGATGAGAAATGGTCAGAACAGTGAGTGTGAACTTGGACATAAAGAAGGATATAATGATTTCCCCAGTTCAGTTCAAATAAATGTTATACTTACCCACTCATATTGATGACATATTTGAGTATTAGCATCAGTTTGATACAAAAGTGGAGGGTATAACTTCATTTTACTGACAGCTAGACTCAATGATTACCAACACAGACTACCAATTTGAAAAAGAGACTTGTAAAATTGTGACTGTGACAGGAAGACTGCTGAGTTTATCATCCCATATCTCTACTTTCCATGAAATTCCTCGAGAAAGATATCTACATTAGCTTCATATTCTATAATGTTGGTGTACCTTCCATTGGTTTCATACTCATTTTGTAGTCCTTGCCATTATTCCTAAACTTTTTAGATATTTCTGTTTTTACTTTAGTAAAGAAACTTGAATTACTCTTTAAAATTTTAAAACTTTGAATTAAACACCTATTTTGGTTTTTTTACAGAGTACCACAATGGGACTTTGACTTCATCATTCAACTGAAATTGCCCTCTCCACAGCAATCAGTGACCCAAATTTGCCAAATCTAAGTCTTTCCTCAGTCTTTATCCTCCTTGACCCAACTGCAACTTTGATGCTGTCAGTCAACTCATTCTGGATGTTCTTGGTATATTTTCTTGACATTCATCTCTCCTGAATGTCCCGTTATCAGACTTCCTCCTATCTGTCTCCTTCTTGAACTCGTTACTGGTTCCTCATCCATACCATGCCCACTTGTTGTGGGTCTATCTAAGTGCTCTCTGCTGGACCATCTTGCCTTTTTGTTCTTTATTATCATTATAGTGGGATCACTAGCTGCCATTGGGTTTAATTATCATCTCTATATAGATGATTCCCAGATCTATATATTCAGCCCTAGACTCTCTTCTGAGCTTATGCTACATATCATTTATGACCTCTTCTCATATGCTTTTCATTATTGCTGTTCAGTCCTTTCAGTTGTGTCTAAGTCTTTGAAAATCCATTTTGAGGTTTTCTTGGCAAAAATACCAGAAAGGTCTGCCATTTTCTTCACCAGCTCATTTTCCAGATGAGGAAACTGAGGCAAACAGGGTTAAGTGACTCTCCTAGAGTCACACATATAGTAAATGTCTGATGTCAGATTTGAACTCAGAAAGATGTCTTCTTCGTTCCAAGCCCAGTGCCTTAGCCACTCTGCCACCTAGCTGCCCCCATCTCCAATTCAACATGTCTAAAATAGAACTCATTATTTTTCCCCCCTAAATCCTCCCATTCTCTGACTTTCCTGTTGGTGTCAAAGGTCTCATCATCCTCCTAGCCAATGAGGTTCCCAACTTCAGTGTCATCCTTGACTCCTTACTCTCACATGTCCACATTCCACATGTTTGCTCCATTAACAAATCTTGTCATTTCTATCTTAACAACTCTTTTCTAAGTCTCCCTCTCTCCACTCATGGAATCACAATGCTAGTTCAAATCCTCATCACTTCTCATTTTGATTATAGCAATAACTATCTCCCTTTATTATGTCTCCCTACCCCAATGAAATCTTCATTCAGTTGTCAAAGTGACTTTTCTGAAGTGTATGTGTGTCTGTGTCTCAATGAGTTCCATTGGTTCCAGGTCTTCCCTTAATATTAGCTCCATGATCAAATATAAAACCCTCTTCGGCATTAATGTTCTCAGAACCTGATCCTTTCTTCCATTCCCAGTTTTGTTACACTTTTCTCCCTGCCACATACTCTGCTACAATCTATACTAGCTCACTTACAGTTCCTCCAAGACAACCTGTCTTTTCCCTTTTTCATGCCTCTGTATTGGTTATCCTCTGGACCTACAATGTTCTGCCTCCTCAGTTCTGCCCCTTGGCTTCCCAACTTCCTTTAAGACTCAGCTCCAGCCCCACATTCCTCAGGAAGATTTTCCTTTTTCCCTCAACTGCTAGTGTCTTCCCCTCCCGGATTACCTTGCATCTTCTCAATATATAACATGTATGTATTTAGTTATTTGGACATTATCTCCCACACCCTTTATTAGAACATAAGCTCCCTGAGGGTAAAGACTGTTTTTTATCTTTCTTTGTCCACAATGCTTAGCATAGTGCCTGGTTCATAGTATCTGCTTAATAAATATTCGTCTATTGACTGATCTAGAAGCTGAAACCATATTGCTTAGAGACATTGATGAATCTGGACCCACAGGTAGCACTTCAAACACCACCACAGAGTGGTTTGATTCCCTCAAGGAATCAGACGAGTTTCCAGGCCCTTTATAAATCTGTTCAGTGCTTTGCTTTTACCTATTACAAACTTGCTTTTACCTATTACAAACTATTCATCTGAAAAAATCTTTTTGAAGTTAAGGCACATTAAAAAGAAAGAAACTTAGGCTACAAATGCCTACATTTAAACTCACTCATGATTTTGAACACTGAACAAGAATTAACTAGTTTTGTCAGCTAATTACAAGGATCTGATTGAGAAATTTAATTCCTTAACACCTAAGAAGTGACATCTCATTCTCCAGGATAAGAAGATTAAGGATGCTTACTCTAGTCTGGGCAATTCAGGTTAGCTCATTATCTGGCTAAAATTAAAGAATATCTAAATTGTCTGTATCCTTGTATGCACCTGCTTATAACTGTGGCAAAAATTAGGTATTTTGTCTCATTTTTAAATTTTAGATGTTTATGTAAATTTGTCTTTAATTTTAAAAATGCTTGATTCTTCAGTTTGATGAATAGAAGTCATGTCCCTTATGATTGTTTTTAATAAATGTTTTTAAAAACAAAAACAAAAATTCAATGGGGGAGTATCCACCCTAATGAAACATGCCTCACAAACCTATGTATGAAACAGATACATTGGCTCAGAATCTTACAGCTCTGGAGAATGGGAAACTGTCCCACCTCTCTCTCTCTCTCTCTCTCTCTCTCTCTCTCTCTCTCTCTCTCTCTCTCTCTCTCTCTCTCTCTCTCTCTCTTTCTCTCTCTCTCTCTCTCTTTCTCTCTCTCTCACACTCACACACACACACACACACACACACACACACACCCATGTGGCCTCAAACAGTCTTTTGCGATGTAGTAAAGTGGAAAAACACTACTTTGAGGTTAGAAGAATGTGGATTCAGATCTTGCTGCTTCAGTTTGTGACTCTGTGACTTCACTCTTTGCCCTGGATTTACCTCAAAGAGCTGTGCAGAGGGCCCAAGGAGATACTTGGGAAGGCATCTTTAAAAAAACTCTAAGAAACATGCAGAATTCTAGCAGGTCCTTGGTTTTTGAAAAGGAAAGTCACAGAAACTGCCCTGAATTAGGACTGATCTAAAAGACACTTTAGAGGTAATCTAATACAATCTCATCCACCAGATGTGGAAGAAACTGAGATCCAGAGAGAGAAATTATTTTCCCTAGGGTTCTAGGTCAGTTGTGCTTTGGGATGAGTACTTGGACTTTCTGAACCTCTTCCTCACCTATAAAATAGGGACCATAAGACTTAATACCTACAGTATAATTTTAAGGCAAGTGCTTCTTAAATTAGAAAGTGCTTTACAGAGGTCAATGATCAACTATACTTTTTCTGGAAGAGAAAAGAAGAAACTGATATGGCCTCTTGATCAGTTATGGGGTTGGAACTTTAAAAAAAATACTGATAAAAAAGTCTTAGAGAAAACTTCCAGTATTAGTCAGATTCAACAACTTTAGTTGAAGCTGTCAACATAAATCTGTATACTTTGAATCATTAAACTATCCTATAGTAGAAACCATTTATGAAAATTGAGCAGAAACTGTGCATTTAATGCAAAGCTTGCCATTTTTTACATCAGAATTCATTTATTTTAGTCATAGGGACAACTTTCAAGCAGTTGCACAATGGAACAGAAAGTGTTGTATCCCATTTCCTGTGAAATGTCCAGGACGAAAAGAGAGGAAAATGATTAATGAGGTAGGTGGCTAGGAGAAATGGATAGGTCATGTGGCTCTCTTCTGTGTTCTCTCATCTAGACACACACACACAGACACACACAGCTCCAAAATATGGCTCCAGGGACATATTTTTTTTTCTCTCAGACTATTAATTAAAATCTTCAGCACTATCTGTGTAATGAAGGTTTGGCACATGTCTAGTGGGTAACACCATCTTAGACAGTCTACGTACACATCAAATCCCTATTCCATTTATAACCCTTCCAAACAGTTTTAAAACTCTGACCAAGGCTTATGTCTTTGTGAAACTGTCAAAGAATATGGAAAATTAGTCAGCTGAACATAGCAGCATCATGTATCCAACCAGCAATGCATTTCAAAAAATCATTTCAAGTCAAGACAAGTCCCTCCTGTGGAAAGTCTGTAGAAAATAGGCTCCATGTTATCACCGTGCTGACAAATCCTCATCACAAACAGACAAGCCTTCCAAAAAGTCAGCCTACTCAAATATGTCAACAGAAACATAGGACTTTGAGCTTCCTTAATATAAAGAATCAATTATCGTCATCTAACAATTTTTTAAACTGGGGTTTTCTTGACAATAAAACCACAGACCCAGCCCCTGCACTTTGTCAGACTGAGGCTCACAGATTCTCAATAACTGATACACTAATTAAGTATGGAGCTAGCGATCTCTTAGAGGCTTTGGATACATTTCTTAATTTTTTTTTCCCCCAAATTCTCCCTTGTGTGCCACCTGCCCTTAAAGCTGCCTGTCCTAATTTATTCTAAGCCTTGGGCCAAAAAAGAAAGGTGAACAGATAATAATAATGAAATATACACTACATTAGTCTCCAAAGGAAATGAGTTTTGAAAAACTCATGCCCTGCAGGCAAAGACTTACCTCTGTGGTCTGGGAATTTCAAAGGACAAAACAGAAAATTGGGAAAGATCAATATCATGGCAACAGTGATCTGTGGCAGTTATAAATAAAGATGTCTTTCAAGGCCCATTAACCACTAATCACATCTTGGATCAAAACCAGTACGGCAGCTCTCAGATTCTTGAAAGACTTTCCACCAGTCAGTCTCTTCCTGACCTCTAATGTAAAGCTGCCCTGAATCTATTCCATCTTGTAGAAACTTCAGTCAGGTGTGCTTCTGAAGGGGAAGGCTCTGCAGGTGGCATAGGAGTTTTTTGTTTCCTAGAAGGGCAAGCCAGTATTTTCTCTGAGTCTTCATAATAACATAAATCTTGGAAAGTTTTTTTTAAAAAATTGATATGAAAATAATAGCATTTCTGAAAAGAGTTCCAAGGCCAAGCTGGCATGGATTAGAGAGCTTAAGCACGCCTCACCCATCCTTGCCAGGGTTTGAGTACAAAGTAGATTCCAAGACATCAGGACATGGTGCTGGTGTTGCCCTGAAAACTTGATAAGAATACTGACTGAGGAATTCACTCAGATCTTTAGACAAGAAGGAGGGATGCTGCCACCTGTATTGTGGTGTTCTTCTCAAACCCTGAAGCAAGGAGAGAAAAAGTCATTGAGCCAGCCTTGGAAATTTGTGTGTCAACAAATTTTGTAGTTGCAACCTGTGTTCTAGGTACCTGCTTGGTAGTGGTGGTGATTTGGGGTTCTGACTGTCAGAAAAGAAAGGAAAGTTCTCTTTCCCCAGAGGAAAGCTTGACTTTTAGTTCTCAGAAAATATTTTAACACTGTAATGGATACTTGATCTCATGTATGTGAGTACTATCTCCCAAGGTAAAGATTCACACCTTCTCGTTCTAATAAGCTTCTCCAAGTCCTCCCATAACTCCTACAGAGAGGATTCTCTCAACATGCTGCAAGTGTTTCTCTGTGTCTTAGGAAAGAATTGGCAAAATTTGCGTTTAAGAAAAGAAAAGTAAGTCTGTTTCTAAGGTAAAAGTTTTACCCCATCTTTAGTGGTGAGTTATTCCTCATACAATAGCATACAATTAGAGGATTTTGATTTGGAAGGGACCTAAGATATTATCTACCCCAACCCTCTTATTTTTTTTTACACTTCTATGACCTCTTTCAGCAATAATATTTCCTGACCTTGAAATTTATACTTCATCCTAAAAATGTCACTGTTTTAATCTTATGCAAAGGAAAAAGTTACTGTAGAAAACAGCTTTTCTTTTGAAATGACTAACTTGAATATAAAGGAGCTGAGATTTCATCAGTATGGTCATTTTCTCCACTAGAGACTATCTCAATCCAGCCAGGGTTTTTCCTGCCTTATCTATGCATTTACATAAATCTTGCAGAGCCCAGCTAAGTTACATTCACCCCTTGAGTTTCAAGAGGTACTCTTCTTGGCTTTGGATACCCATTCCAGATGTTTACACACACACACACACACACACACACACACTGTTAGCTTCCAGAAACTATTTTGCAAATTAACATCAATTCATTTTTACAAAGGGATATTTACTAAGAAGATCAAGAAAAAAATACAAATATTTCCCCTCCACATTCCCAATGCCTTGGGCAACCCACTCTCCCCTATCCCACCCTTGGTCTCTGAGGACAGTGGATTCACACTTAGCACAGTTTCTACACTGAAGTGTCCCCACCAGCTGATATCCAAACATGACACCACTGCCGGGTATGTCCTCATCTCAGCTACCTTCGGGGTAGGTCACAAAAGTCACTCCTCAGTCTTTGGGGCATCAGTGTTGTGCAAGCTGTAAAACCTAGTGTGGATGTGACTTCTACACTCTCTGACTCTGGTCCTCTGTAAATCTCAAGACTTGCTCTCCTGACATTTCAAATTTCACAGTGCCATAGCCTCTAATTCCTCCACCTAGTAGAAAAGAATAAGCATTAAATCAAAGAAAGAACCAAGTCCTTTATTCATGGGCCACGTGTGAAGGGAGAGGGCTCAGTCTTCTCTTAGAGCATCATCTCTCACCAGACCCTATCAGTAAAACACTGAAACCAACAGCAGAGATCCACCAAGATAGATAACCAGGTAGAGGCTCGCTAAGATCTTTGGATGGTGCCACTGAGTTCTAGTTCTACAACCACAGACAAACCAAAAGGATGCTGTGTACCACATGATATCGCCCCAGAATCAGTTACATCCATTATAGATCATCACTACTCTCCTAGAAGAAGGCTCCTACTTCCACATTAGCAGCACTTGGTGAATGTACCAATTCTCTTTTACAGTCAATGGAGTATAATTAATAAAAGTCTCCCTTCCAACATTCAATGCTTTGGAAGACTTCCTCTAGATTTTTTCATATTTAATAGATAACAATGCAATACTTCAGCAGTCCATCTGTTTATTCCTTACTTTCACTAAAATCACGGACTGCCATCCCTTCCTGACACTTCCCATGAATGTCATAAATAGCAATATGCAGAGCCCAAGTGTATCCACCATACTTTTTTTCCATTACCTATTAGGTTACCTATAATCTCTGTTCTTCAGAATTCTTACTGTTTTCTAAACAACCATTTTGTACCATTGCAGGAATATTGGCATTAAAAAGGTGGTCTTTTTTATGGCAAGGAGGAACTTGGGACCTTTGAAAGTCCTATGCAATTTCCGAAATGCAATAAAATTCAGTCCCTTCCTACTGTTTAATTCAAGACCCAACTTACTGTTCATCTGAACCATCTGTCCTAGAAATACATAGACATAACCATAGACATAGACAGTAGAACTAGCTCAATACATTGTCCATACAAATGAATGCTATGGTCTAGCCAGGGCTGGGAGAACATGCATCCTTCAGGCCATATGTGGCCCTCTAAGTCCTCAAGTGCAGCCCTTTGACTGAATCCAAATTTCACAGAGTTCTGAAGTTTGAATTCAGTCAAAGGACCACACTCTAGGGGGCAATGTGACGGTTTCCCATGTGTATAGATTGTTTGGATATCTATTTTTTTGTGCCTGTAAATTTCATTGAAAATGTCCAGCAGTCTTCTGACTTCCATTAACAATCAGCACAATGCCATCTTCTAGCAGGAATCAAAACTGTCTATAAGGAACAATAAACATTTACTAAATACATATTATGTACAAGGCGCCATGATAGTCATTGAGGCTATAAAGACCAGATTAAAAAAAAAATAACATCCCTGCCTTTAAGGAACTTGCACTCTACCAAAGGGATACAACACAGATGCAGAGAAGTCTTTCATCTGAACTTTGCCCAGGATATATTCCCCCATAGGGATGTGAGCAAGCCTATGCCTTGTTTGTAAACCTCCTTTGATATTGATGGTCAGAAGATTATTGGGGAAAAAAAAGGATTTTCCTTGAAAGAGACATCTTATTGGAAGTAATAGTTAAAACTGGATGTGTGTGGGGTGTATGTGTGTGTGTGTATGTATGTGGTGTGTGTGTGTGTGTGTGTATGTATGTGGTGTGTGTGTGGTATGTGTGTATGTGGTACGTGTGTGTGTGTATATGTTTGTTTTGTAATGGCAGGTGGGGGATGGGGTGCCTAGGATACTAAAGCAGGGTATGTCTGATACAATTCTCAAGCACTTTTTGTCTTTTTGGCGTGTAAAAACTACTGCTGTTCTGGGAAAGAAACATATGCTCCCTCTTCCCCTCTGCGATATTTCCACTCTTTATTAACTATGCATTCTGCAGGATCGCCAAAAATGTTCCTACTTCTGCAACTAACCAGATTATTTCTTTGAAAGGGCCTTGTTCCTGCGATGTGTGAGGAAGCTTATTCCACACCCGGGAGACCCCAGTCTCTGAACCTTATTATAGAAAACACTTTGATACACTTGTTCTGAATGAACACTGGAGCCTCAACAATGTGGAGATATTTGCAGCCTGAATTTTCTACATCTATTTCAAGCAGTATTTTTTTTTGTTCTTTTGCGTTTTATCTGCATTAAAGAAAAAGAAAAGAATCAGGCATACCTTAAAAAAAAACAAAGGAGAAGAACCCCTGTGAACGACTTACGGTTTGCAAACAGCACTTGGAGTTATTGTGAATTGATGAGTCATCTTGATTAATAAAATGGTTCTGGAAGCAGCTGGGTTGCTTGACTCCAGAATGGCTAGAGGCTTGACACTTGGGTGGAAGTTTGGACTGTGTAGCAATGTTGCTCCTAGGCTGGGGTGAGACAGATCTGACTGGGGGTTGGGATGTCGGATTGAAGCCAGGGAGGATTGAATCCTATTAGAAAAGGTTGTTCCGTGAGGAGACTGAAAGATCAAAGAACTTCCTATCTCTCTTCCCAGAGACTCTGATCTTTCATAACCTGGGTCTGTGTGCACTTGCAAAATGCAAGACAAATGAGGCTGTGACCTGGATCGTTGAGAACAGAATAAAATATACATTTAAATGACCTCAAAATCTTTGAGTGGAGCATTCTTTTTTATTTTCCTTTGTGTGCATCAATTATTTGAATAGTTTTCCCCATTTCTGCCTCAGTAGGTATGTGTGTGTGTATGTGTATGTGTGTGTGTGTGTGTGTGTGTGTGTGTGTGTGTGTGTGTGTGTGTGTGTGTGTGGATATAGCTTTGGCAATTCCTTAGGTACATACTTCCCCCTTCCTAGGAGGCCTTAGAGTTGGAAGGGACATAAGAGGATACCTACTCTAACCTCCCACTCAATGTAGGACTCCCAACTTTTTTCCCAATGAAGTGTTTCATTCACAGCCCTCAAACACACCTGACCAAATAAAAGCTTTTCCAACAGAAGCCTGGAGGACTCTCCAGTCCTCAGCCCTTCCCACATCACTTCCTTCTCCCATAGCACACTGGTTCCTCAAAGTCAGAGGTTCTCCACAAGACTACAGTTAATTCCCCTATGATGTCCATGTCTCCCATCCATCCAGTCACTGAAATATTTCTTAGTCAAAAGTAGCATCCAAATCCCACATTTCCTTCCAGTTATGCAGCTGAGAGAGACTTTAGCAGTCAAGTAGTCTAAAGCCCTTGTTTTTCAAATGAGAAAACTGGACCAAGGGAAGTTAAGCATCCTGCTCCAAGTGGCAGGGACAGTAAATGGCAAAGTTGGGCTTTGAATCTTTGACTCTAAATCCAACACTCTTGGTGTGACACCATGTGAGGCCTCTTCCTCTTTCCTTATAGACTTAGGTAGCCTGTTGGTTCAGAAAATGTTGTGACTGCTTTTCAGAGCTTGTAATGAGAGGTTTGGCTCAGAAGGCCAGCTCTCTAGTTAGGATGCTATCCATAAAGCTCTGATCTTCTGAATACAAGACAGGGAGCCTGACCACTGGGCAAAGGTAAAGACATGGGAAAGGGGAGGCAGAAAATCATGCTGGGACTGAATGCAGAAAGAGGGAGAGACACTTTGGCAGAAGAAAAGGTGAAAATGATGAATGAGATAAATGCTTGGGATATTGTTTGCTGGTGAAAGTCAATTTTTTGGGAAGTGGGAAACTATCCACTCTATAGATACTATAAAATGAGACTAAATAAACTGCACAGAATGAGAATAGAAAACCACTCACAATCTATCCACCACCACCCCCCCTCACCAAAAGCAAAAAATTCCAGAGCTTCCAATTCACATGCACCTGTCCACCTGCAATCTCCCACCACACCTCTGTTTACCCAGGTAAAATCCTTGTCACTGATTCCCTAAGCACAAATGGCCTCTTAGGAAAAACTAAATCCAGAGGCCAGCTGAATGCTAGTGGCTCCAGCCTTTTCTGGGCTGCAGTTTTTAAAGAGCTCTCCATTCACAACCAAAACAGCCTTAAAAGGGCACTTCTGGACAGGAGCCAAAGCAAACCTTTCCCCTTGCCTAGGTGTGGCTTATGACTAGAGCTCTACAGTCTGGAATAACAAAGAGTTACACAGAAAAGCCCAGCTCCCATAGCTTTTCCAGCTCAACCCCAATGGCAGTTCCTTTTCTCCTCCCCCCTCTCAACTATGCACTTCTCTCCAACATGTAAATTCATAAGAGTTTTAATGCATAGGTTCACCCAGCCCAAGAAAAACAGTAAAGAGTGGGTGTGCTACCTCAAGATTACATTGTGCTTGCAGATAAGCCCCAGGAAAAACAAAGACCACTTTATATCCTACTGGGATGGTTGCTTTAGACATTTATTAGGTTTGGTATTAAAAGTCTCTGTGATTATTACTGGCTCTCGTTCGATTAATGTAGTGAATTGCTATCAGAAGGCAATTGGACAGGAAATGGTCTGCTGGAGGCAAATCCTTCAAAAATGAAAAAAAAAGGGGTGGAAAAGTTCCTTGTATTTATGTAGAAAACAAAAAAATTGAAAAAACTCAATTTTGCACTTTGAGGATTGGTTCCATTTCTTTTTGACATCATCTCTCCCATCACTAACAAGATGCCTTGCACATAGTAGGATTCTGAATAAGCTTTTTATTGAACTACACATATGAGGAGATGTGATGTAATAGACGAGTACTCTCCTCTTCTAGGAAATAGTTTCATGAACTTGGGGAAATCCTTGTACATTGCTGGCTCTCAGTTTCCACATCTGAAATGAGGAGAGATGGACATCACTGACTTCTTCTTAAAGTCCAAAACTCTTTGTTTCTCTGATTCAGTAACTTCCATGATGATGATAAGTCTGTATGGAACACAGTGGTACTCGAGAGTGACCAGAACTTGAGTATGAAGAAAAAATGAATGGTTCATTTGAAAGTCACCACTCGGAGAGCTGAGTTCCTACAAGGATGAAATGTTACATACACTGTTGGCCTCATTCATTGTTAAAAAGGAGAGTTTATCCCGCAGAGTTGGAGGTCTATCTAGAAATGATGCTGTCCTAAAATTGAGAGAACACTTTTGGCAATAAAATTAAAAGGTTACCTGACTGCTCTGAAAATCTATACAAGGTAAAATAATTAATCCAAGGTAACTTCTCTTTTACTCTCCTGGTTAAGTTGAAAAACTTCAGAAAATCCACTCATAGAATTTTTATGAAAGCCATGAATCTGGTGGTCAAATTGTTGTGTTTGTGCACTGGGCAAAGAAAAACAGAACAGGCTAACCTCCCTTGGACTTTTTTATTTTCCGTAGATTTTGAGAAGAAATGGGTTGAATACAAAAGTTCACAGTACCCTGAACCTGCAACAAGAAAGTGTGGAAAAACAAATGTTAGAAATAAAAATAGCTCCAGTTGATACTGTAACCTGTACCGCCAAAAGTGACCCATCATCCCAGGTTGCCTTCCAATTAAGAGTGGTGAGGTTCAAAGAGGGGAAAGATTGAACTGGAAGATAACTTAAGTGTGGACAAAACACTAGGAATTATAGTGAATAATAAGTAGAAGATAATGATGGTGGTGGTAGTGGTGGTGGTGGTGGCGGCAGCAGTATTTATATAGTGCTACTGAGACACAAATACAGTATAGGGTTTATGTGCTCCTTCAAATGGTGGCACATGAGTATGGTGACCCCACTAATATTTCATTTTATAAAGAGGAAAATGGGGCCCATAAAGTTGAAGTGATTACCAGGTACAAACAAGTAGTAAGTAGCATAGCCAGGATTTGTACCAAGGTCAGTTTAATCCTAATACAGCCCTCTTTCCAGTATACAGTGTTGTTATTTACTCCTTAGAATTATGGAATATCAGAGTCAGAAGCGATTTCAAAAGTTACTGTGTCATACCTTTAGAGCTGGAAAGAATTTTCAAATTCATTTAATCTAGTCCCCTCGATGAAGAAATTAACAGAGATAATTGATTAACAAAATTCACCCAAATTAGTAGGTGGCGAGACTGTAATTCAAGGCCAGGTCATCTGAGACTAAATTCAGTATTCTTTTGGGGTCAGTAGACTACCTCCTCCTCTGCTGTAACCTCTACTTCCAACATGAATTCTTTCTACACCTTGCACAAGTGACCTCCAAGACAAGGAAATCACTGCCTCATGCACCACTTCATTCTACCCATAATACCTCTTAAAGGTCCCAAAGTTATGTTAGCCCAGCATTTTTTGTTCCAGTCTTTAAATAAGTCATTCTGCCAAAGAACAAGCAGCATAAGACTGAAAAGTCCTAATTGCTATGTAAGCATATGTGGAATAATAAATAATAATTGCTAATATGTATATATGCACATCTATGTCACATTAAGGTTTGCAAAGTGTTTTAAATGTAATATCTCATTTGATCCTCATAATTCTGTGAGGTAGGTATTATTATATCCCTATTTTACAGGTGAGGAAACTAAGAGAGGTTAAGTGCTTGTCTCAAGGTCATGCCACTAGTAAATGACTAAGTTTGTAGGCTTCAAGGACATAATTCTTTCCATTAGCTCACCCTACAACACATATATCTATATTGAAAAGAGAAGAAACAATGAAAGAGAGAAGGAAAAGAAAGGAGATGAGAAAAAAAGTAGTTCAGAGAAAGAGACATGTAGTCCCATACTAAGAGAGAGGGAGAGAGCGAAAAGGAGAAAGAATGCTAAAGAAAACATGGGATGAGTCATTGAACTTTACTTTAGAAATACCCAACAAGATGTGCCCACAAGTCTGAAAAATGTTTTCCCTTCCCACACCACCCCCATCTCATTTATGGGAGGTGGGGAAAGGTAGAGTTAAACAAGTATCTCATTTTGCTTTTAGAAAAGTAGTATAGAATTCCATTGCCAGGAGAGGAAAAACCTAGAGCAAAGCAGCTGAGATGTTTTTCACTAGAGATGTTTTTCATTGGAAATGTTGGTTTCCTTGTGAAGAGTTATAGAAAGTAGGTAAAGTTCAAGGTGAGTCTGATTAATGCAATTACCTTCCAACTAAATAGATCATCAACACCATGGGTGTAAGCAAAAAAAAAAAATTAAGGGGTTTCTGGAGGGCAAGGCAGAGTCAATTCCTTGTGCAACTTAGTAAGTAAACAATGCCATCAAGCATTGCTTTGGAGCAAGTCCTAGAGAGTGAATCAATCCAGGCCACAAGAGCTAGGTCTAGACCTATGATGCTTATGTTGATCCTATAAGAATACCCTACTCACTGTGTAAAACTTCAAGAGGAGCTGTTCTTGGTTCCAAAAGTCAAAAACGGATACAAAAGTGACAAGTGTCAAAGACTCAGTTTTAGGCTTAAGATATAAAGAAAATACTGTCTAGTCATCTGAACTCTCCACAAGGGGCTCTCTCTGTGGGCTGTGGTTTCTACTCATGAAAAGTCTCCAAGGTAAGATGGGAGGACCATATGTCCAGTATGTTGTAGGAGTCATTTTTCATCAGGATGGATTGGCTTAGGTAGCTTCTGAGGTCTCTTCCAATGCATAAATAAAAAATATTTTTTAAGTATTTTGTGTATTTAAGTAAGAGCTAGGGACACAAATACAAAAGGTGATAGACAGTCCTACCCTCAGAGAGCTTCCATGACTTTATGGGAAGACAATACATCTAGAGAAGTAGTGACCAAGGAAGGGAGAGGCTCTGAGATTCTGGGTGAAGACCTCAGTTTGAATAACAAAAAACAAATCAAAAATGAGGATTTATATTGTATTTGCAATCACTGAGATTGAAAAAAAGAGTCATTAGAATGTACCTACCTCATTTTTTGCAGAAGTAGAGTACTACGGTTGTGAAAATACTACATAGATAGGCAGATTCTTGTACTGTTCAGTTTTTCTTGTTCTTTGTTTTTATTTTTTAGAATTTTCGTTTGAATACTTTATTGTATTCTTGCCAGTGTATGAAACAGAAATCAATGACAATTCAGAGATCGATGAGAAAGTATGACAAAATGAAAATTTAGATGATTAACCCGGCACATTGTTATACATAGATGAAATTTTCACGCAGACTTTAGAATTCTCCCTCCTTTAAATAGTTAACATTGCATGTCACAGAACATCACATAACATCACAAGATCCACATAGGAAAACTCCATCCAGAGGTACTTTCCATGTAGCTAAAGAACCTTTTGCTACAGGAATGCACAAAACTTTTAGGGCTAAAAAAGATTAATTAGTACTGGAAGACACCCCAGTCAGGAAGGGATTATTTTGGACATTTTGCATGCAAAACTACTTCAGATCAGCAGCAGTGTGAGAAGACTTCATGCAGTGGAGCCCAGCTTTGAGCCAGACCTGCTGCACCACATTCCTCATGGCAATGATGTTAGAGGTGCTGGACATGGCACAAGGAGCCAGATTCTTGATGACTGGATCCAGCCTTTCCCTTTTATTTCAAATTCTTTGATAAAAGGGTTGACTCTCAGGTCAAGAAAGGAGGAAGAGACATATTGGAAAATGAAGGTGATATAAAAATATTGACAAAAATTAAAGAAAAGAAAACAAAATTCCATTCACTCAGCACATTACCAGAAAAAGAAAACTAAAAACAACCAGTTCAATTCATTTAATGCAACCAACATTTACTAAGGGCCTACTATATGTGTAAGGTGCTCTACTACTTGCTTGAAATACAAAGACTAAGAAACCAGTACCTGACCTCAAAGTAATTTCAAGATTTAAAGAGTACTAATTACAGGGGAGAGGGGGGCTCTGGGGATCAGACAAGGCTTTTTTTGTCAGAGGTGGACTCTGAGCTATGCTTTAAAGGAAATTAAAGACCCTATGAGGCAGTGTCCAGCAGGATATGCATGCTAGGCATAGGGGACCATTTGTGGAAAGGTTGGAAATAGAATGTTTGTGTTCGGGGCAGAACTAGGCAGTAGGCCAGTTTGTTATAAAGAAAGAATATATGAAATGATACTAGAAAGGGAGGCCAAATAGGGAAATGCCAGGGTGAGAGAAGTCTGTGTTTTATCCCAAAGGCAATGGGGAGTCACTGAACTCTTGAACTGGAGGGATGGAGAAAGGAGGGTAGTGTGCCCTTGTAAGAGCTATATTTTAGGAAATAATCATTTATTAGCTACATGGAAAAAAAATGGAGAGAGTAGAGACAAGAAATTTTGTTGTTCAGTCTTTCAGTCATATCCAACTCTTCATGACCCCATGGACCTTCTCTCCTCCACTATCTCCTGAATTCTATCCAAGTTCATGTTCATTCCTTCTAAGACACTATCTATCCATCCCACACTCTACTTCAACTTCAGTATTTGACCTTCCAATGAATAGTTAGAATTAATTCCTTTAAGTATTGATTTGATCTCCTAGTGGTCCAAAGGACTCTCAAAGTTGTTCCCTAGTACTGTAATTCAAAAGCATCAATTCTGTGGCACTCAGTTTTCCTTATAAACCAACTTTCACAGCCATATATTATTACTGGAAAAACCATAGCTTTGACTCTATGAACCTTTATCAGCAAGGTAATGTCCCTGGTTTTTAGTATGCTGTCTAGCTTTGCCATAGCTTTCGTTCCAAGAAGCAAGAGTCTTTTTACTTTATGATTACAGACACCATTTTTGAGTCCAAAAATATAAAATCTGACACTCATTTCATTTCTTCTCTGTCTATTTGGTAGGAAGAGATGAGACCAGTTGCCATAATCTTGGGTTTTGTGATGGTAAGCTTCACACCAGCTTCTACATTTTCACTCTTATCAAGAAGCTTCTTAATTCTTCACTTTCTGTCATCAGAGAGGTATGTCCGCATATCTGAGATTATTGATATTTCTCCTGGCAACCTTAATTCCAGCTTTTGATTCATCCAGTTTAGCATTTCACATGGTATATTATGCACATGTCAAATAAATAAGGTGATAATATAGAGCTTTGTCATACTCCTTTTTCAATCTTAAACCAATTACCATGTTTGTTCTAACTGTTGCTTCTTGACCCTTATACAGGTTCCTTGGGGACAAGTAAGATGAGCTGGGACTCCCATCTTTTTGAGGACTTGCCACATAGTCAAAGACTTTCATGCAGTCAATGAAGCAGATGTAGATGTTTTTCTGGAACTCCTTTGCTTTCTCTGTAACCCAGCAAATGTTGGCAATTTGGTCTCCAGTTCCTCTGCCTTTGTGAAAGCCAGTCTGCTCTTCTGGTAACTCTCAGTTCACAAATTGCCAAAGCCTAGCTTGCAGAATCTTAAACATAACTTTTCTGGCATGAGAAATGAGCATAATTATTCAATAATTTGAACATTGCTTGGCATTGACCTTCTTTAAGACTGGGACATAAACTGATCTTTTCCAATCCCAATGCCCTTGTTGAGTTTTCCAAATTTGCTGGCATATTGAGCACAACTCTTTAATAGCATCATCTTTTAGGATTTTTTTATAGCTCACCTGGAATTCTGTCATTTCCACTGGCTTTGTCATTAGCAATGCCTTCTAAGGTCCACTTGACTTCATTCTCCAGGATGTCAGGCTCTAGATCAGTGAACACACAAACATGATTATTAGCAGTGTTAAGAACTTTCCTGCATAGTTCTTTTGCATATTCTTGCCACCTTTCTCATTTTCTTCTGCTTCTGTTGAATCTCTACCATTTTTGTCTTTTGTCATGCCCATTTTTTGCATGAAATATTCCCTTGATATATCTATTTTTCTTGAAGAGATCTCTTGTCTTTTCCATTCTATTGTTTTCTTCTATTTCTTTGCATTGCTCATTTAAGAAAACCTCCTTATCTTTCCTTGCTATTCTCTAGAATTCTGCATTCAGTTGGTTATATCTTTTTCTTTCTCCTTTCTCTTCTGCTTTCTTTCTTTCCTCATTTGTAAATCTTCATCAGATAGCCATTTCAATTCTTGTTCTTCTTTTCTGGGGGGAAGTTTTTGTCACTGCCTGTACAATACTGTGAATCTCTGTCTGTCGTTCTTCAGATATGCTACCAAATCTAATCCCTTAAATCAATTTATCACTTCCATTTCATGCTCATAAGGGATGTTATTTAAGTCCTACATATAGTCTAATTGTTTTCTGTACTGTCTTCAATTTAAGTCTGAATTTTAACAATAAGAAGTTCATGATCTGAGCCACAGGCAGTTCCAAGTCTTCTTTAAACTGACTATAATAGAGCTTCTCCCCCTTTGGCTGGAAAGTATATAATCAATCTGATTTTCATATTGACCATCTGATGATGTCCATATGTAAAGTCACCTTTTGGGTTGCTGAAGAAGAGTGTTTACTATGACAGTGAATTATCTTGACAAAACTATTAATCTCTCACCAGTTTCATTTTGTGCTCTAAGGTCATACTTGTCTGTTATTCCAATTATCTTTTGATTTCTACTGGTATTCCAATTCCTGTCTGGTAGAGGGACTTGGGTAGCTTGACAAAATTTTGAGCTATACTGCTCAGGATCACAAAAGATGGATAGTCAGAGTGGAGAGTTCTGACAAAAGATGATCTATTGGAAAAGGAAATGATAAATCACTCCATGATAAATGTGACATCTTTTCTTTTTTTGGCATTATTTCTGAAGATGTTGTACATTTTCATAAAACTGATCAACTTTGGCCTCTTCAGCATCACTGGTTGGAGCATAGACTTGTATTACTGTGATATTGAATGGTTTACCTTGGATTTGAACAGATATCATTCTGTCATTTTTGAGATTATACCCCAGAACTGCTTTTGTCATCCTTTTATTGGCTATGAGGGCTACTCCATTTCTTCTAAGGGATTCTTGCCCATAGTGGTATATGTAATGATCACTGAATTACATTCACCCATCTCCATCCATTTAAGTTCACTGACACCCAAAATGTTGATGTTTAATATTTCCATCCCCTGCTTGACCACATCCAGCTTACCTTTGTTCATAGATCTTACTTTCCAGGTTCCTATGCAATAATGATCTCTGAGGCATCAGTCTTCCCTTTTGTCACCAAGCACATATGCCTCTGAGCTTCCTTTCAGTTTTGTCCCAGCTGCTTCCTTAGCACTGGAGCTACTTGTGGTTGTCCTCTTCTCTTCCCCAGTAGTGTGCTGGATACCTTCTGGCCTGAGGAGGTCATCTTCTGGGGTCATCTCTTATATCATTTTAATACTGAACATGGGATTTTCTTGGCAAAGATAATGGAGTGGTTTACCATTTCCTTCTCCAATAGATCATCTTTTGTCAGAACTCTCCACGTCCATCTTTGGTGACCCTGAACAGTATGGTTCAACATTTTGTCAAGCTACCCAAGCCCCTCACCCAGACAGGAAGTAGGGAAATCCATTAATAGATTAATCCAAAAGCTCATCAGAGAGCAGATAAGAGCCTCAAACAGGCTAAAGAGTTTGCAGGGGTAGAAAGTAATAAGTATGAGATGGGACAGAAGTACTGGAGGATTGGAGGACTTGGCAACTCACTTGACTTGGACAATACGAAAAAAGGAGGAATCAAGGATGACTTATCCAGTCCTCCAACAAAGCTTTAGTTAAGTCTTCCAGTTCCTTTGCAAGGCACTTAGGATAAAAAGATAAAACAACACAGTCCCTTCCTTCCTCCAAAGACATTATTTTCAAATGTGGTGAAAGAACATATAAAGAGAAAAATATCACTACAACCAAGGGAGGTGATAATAAGTGGTAGTGAGGATTGAAGGAGAAAGAGGGAAGAGAATAAGCATTTATTTGGTGCCTACTAGGTGCCAGGCACTATGCCAAAAGCTTTTCCAATTTTATTGCCTTACAAATATTATCTCATTAAGAGGGATCATATTTGTAAATGACAGCACAGTATCTGGCACATAATAGGTTATAGAAATGCTTATTTCCTTTATTCTAGCTCTAAATCTTTCATCCTATAACTTCTAAGGTCCCTTCCAGGACTAGATCTTGTGAAAAAAAAGTTCAAGTCCTTTAAAAGGAAGCAAACTGTAATGTGACACTTCCCCTTTTAGGAAAGAAAGCCTACATTTTCTCTTGTTAATGCTTTGGGCATTCTGTATCTCTGAATTAAATAATGATCAGCTTTCATTTTTGTTGTTTACTGCTTGGATCTATAATAAACTGAGTTGTTGAGAAGGTGAAATCTTCTGCAGTGATGGAGAGTTAAAGAATTATCTCTTTTCTTCCTCTTGGGACTTTAAATGACTAAACATGCCAAAATCTGGTCTTCTAGTATTTTTTTCCTGTCTGATGAAAAGCATTTAAAATCCTAAAAAGAAGTCCAAAACTGCCCTTAAGTTTATCTTTAAAACTTTAAGACTTCCTAACTATAAAGATTCAAAAGAGATACAATCACAGATGTTCAGAAAGCTGCCCCTGGGTCTCATCCTCTGACCCAGACGACTCATTAGTCAGGATAATAGAGAATGGGGGTAGTGTGGGAGGAGGGAGAGGAACAGAGGGAGGGAAAGGATAATATTCAGGCTATAGGTAACTCCCAATCACAGCTAATTGATAGAATATGCAAAGTAGAGCCCAGATATTTAAAATTTCCATTCAAATTGCTGATCTTTCCATGTACGTGTATGTATATAAACATGTACATGTATATACATATATATATATACACATAGATACAGGTATAGATGTAGATATAAACACAGAAATATATGTATGCCAGAGAGTGTGTCTTTTGGTGCCAATCTAACATTGCCATGGGACATTAAAAAGACTTGTGAATACTTGACTTTATCAATGGATTTGTGATCTCAGGTATTTGGAAACTTTGTCCACTAGGGTAGATCACGACCCATCCAAGGTTGCTCAACGTGGACAATTTTTCTCTGCATCTTTACATAAACCCTCCCTCTACCACCTCCACATAAGATCTACCCAACTTGGTAGAGATTTTCCTGCGGTGCAGGCTGTAACATTCTGTCTACAGATGCCTAAACAAGTTGTGATAGATGACTAGAATACAACATTACTGTAGTGTGAGAAACAATAATCATGATGGATATAGAGAGAGACAGTAAGGCATATGACCTGATGCAAAGTGAACTAAGCAGACCCTATCAAGCCAAATATGCAGTGACTAAAACAATGTAAATAATGCAAAATAATAAAAACTAAACGTTGTGAAAGTATAACGACTAAACTCAGCCCTAAGTAGTGCTATGGAAAGGCTGCTATCTGCTTACACCCACCAGGATATCTCTCAAAAAGCTATTCAAGGGCATTCCAAAGGTCTGAGGAGTCTGATGAGCAGATACAAAGATGGCAATGGCGATGGTGATGGCTATGATGATGATGATGTTGATGATGATGATAATTATAACAACAATAAGAACACATAATGATAATTACCAGGGGCAACAAGGTGACACAAGTAGATAAGAGTGTTGGCCCTGGAATCAGGAAGACTCATCTTCCTGAGTTCAAATCTGGCCTCAGATGCTTACTAGTTGGGCAAGTCACTTAACCTTGGTTATCTCAGTTGCCTCATCTGTAAAATGAGCTGAAGAAGGAACTAGCACACCACTCCAACATCTTTACTAAGAAAACTTCAAATGAGATCACAGAGTCAGAAACAAATGAACACCAGTAATAATTACAAGGGCATTTGGGTGGTCCAGTGGATAGAGCACTGAGCCTGTCCTTAGGAAGACTTGCATTCAGATTTGGCTTCAGATGCTTACTAGCTATGTGACCCCAGGCAAATCATTTAGACTCAGTTCCTTAACCTGTGAAATGGTGATACTAATATCACCTACTTCCCAGGGTTATTGTAAGGGATCAAATGAGAAGATATTTTTTTTTTATAAATTTATTTATTAAACTTTTTACATTCATTTTCACAAAATTTTGGGTTCCAAATTGTCTCCCCATTTGTCTCCTCCCCCCACCCCAATACACAGAGCATTCTAATTTCCCCTATCACCAATCTGCCCTCTCTTCTATCATCCCTCCCTTCCCTTGTCCCCATCTTCTCTTTTGTCCTGTAGGGCCAGATATAATTACCTGTATTTCTTATTTCCTAGTAGCAAGAACAATACTCAATAGTTGTTCCTAAAGCTTTGAGTTCCAACTTCTCCCCATCCCTCCCTCCCCACTCATTCCCTTTGGGAAAGCATGCAATTCAATATAGGCCCTATCTGTGTAGTTTTGAAAATGACTTCGATAATAGTCCTCTTGTGTAAGACTAACTATATTTCCCTCCATCCTATCCTGCCCCCATTGCTTCTATTCTTTCTTTTGATCCTGTCCCTCCCCAAGAGTGTTGACTTCAAATCGCTCCCTCCTCCCATTGCCCTCCCTTCCACCATCCTCCCTACCCTGTTTATCCCCTTATGCCCCACTTTCCTGTATTGTAAGATAGGTTTTCATACCAAAATGAGTGTGCATTTTATTCCTTCCTTTAGTCGAATGTGATAAGAGTAAACTTCATGTTTTTCTCTAAGCTCTCCTCTTTTTCCCTCCACTAAAAATTCTCCTGCTTGCCTCTTCTATGAGAGATAATTTGCCCCATTCCATTTCACCCTCTCTCCTCCCAATATATTTCTCCCTCACCGTTTACCTTAATTTTTTAAAGATATGATCCCATCTTATTCAATTCACTCTGTGCTCTCTGTCTCTGTGTGTGCATGCATGTGTGTATGTGTGCATGTGCGTGTGTGTGTGTGTATGTAATCCCACCAACTACTCAGATACTGAAAAGTTTCAAGAGTTACAAATATTGTCTTTCCATGTAGGAATGTAAACAGTTCACCTTTGGTAAGTCTCTTATGACTTCTCTTTGCTGTTTACTTTTTCATGCTTCTTCTTATTCTTGTGTTTGAAAGTCAAATTTTCTTTTCAGCTCTGGTCTTTTCATCAAGAATGCTTGAAAGTCCTCTATTTCATTGAAAGACCATTTTTTACCCTGAAGTATTATATTCAGTATTGCTGGGTAGGTGATTCTTGGTTTGAGTCCTAGTTCCTTTGCCTTCTGGAATATCCTATTCCACGCCCTTCGATCCCTTAATGTAGAAGCTGCTAGATCTTGTGTTATCCTGATTGTATTTCCACAATACTGGAATTGTTTCTTTCTAGCTGCTTGCAAGATTTTCTCCTTGACCTGGGAATTCTGGAATTTGGCCACAATGTTCCTAGGAGTTTCTCTTTTTGGATCTCTTTCAGGCAGTGATCGATGGATTCCTTCAATACATATTTTGCCCTCTGGTTCTAGAATGTCAGGGCAGTTTTCCTTGATAATTTCATGAAAGATGATGTCTAGGCTCTTTCTTTGATCATGGCTTTCAGGTATTCCCATAATTTTTAAATTGTCTCTCCTGGATCTATTTTCCAGGTCAGTTGTTTTTCCAATGAGCTATTTCACATTCTCTTCCATTTTTTCATTCTTTTGGTTTTGTTTGGTGATTTCTTGGTTTCTCAGAAAGTCATTAGCCTCCATCTGTTCCATTCTAATTTTGAAAGAACTATTTTTTTCAGTGAGCTTTTGAACCTCTTTTTCCATTTGGCTAATTCTGCTTTTGAAAGCATTCTTCTCCTCATTGGCTTTTTGAACCTCTTTTGCCAATTGAGTGAGCCTATTTTTCAAGGTGTTATTTTCTTCAGCATTTTTTTGGGTCTCCTTTAGCAAGGTATTGACCTGTTTTTCATGCTTTTCTTGTATCTCTCTCATTTCTCTTCCCAGTTTTTCCTCTACCTGTCTAACTTAATTTTCAAAATCCTTTTTGAGCCCACCAGACATCCACCTGAGATGTCTGGGATACAGAGGCCCCGACCTCCACGTCTTTCCCTGATGGTAAGAATTGTTCCTCGTCATCAGAAATGAAAGGCAGGAACATCTGTCCCCCAAGAAAGTAGCTTTCTATGGTCTTATTTTTCTTCCCTTTTCTGGGCATTTTCCCAACCAGTTACTTGACTTCTGAGATTCCTCTCCACCCCCGCCTCACTAGTGCTTGGGATCTGAGATTCAAATACTGCTTCCCATCCTCAGGGCTTTGGGGGTGGGGGTGCTGGTATTCAGTGGAATTAAGTTCAGGTTCTCAGGTGGGAGCAGGGCCACCGCACAGGCTCTGTTCCCTCAGGGAGTTTATGTGGGGACCTTCAACAATGTCTGCTCCAGGAGCTCTGGCTGCTGCTACCCCCACTGCTGCCTCCCGAGGGCGCCTGAGTAATGGAGACACCCTGCTCCCCTCTCGGCCAGCCCAGAAGTCTCTCTCACTGACCTGTAGTGGCTGTGGGTTGAGGGACCTGCATGGCTGCTGGAGCTTCCATCCCTGAAGCCTGCTCGGATCTGCTCCTCTCAGGGCCCCGTGGCCAAGGCAGGGCTGGGCTCTGCTCCGGGTCCGGTGTGCAACGGACCTTTGGGGTCGGTTTTTCAGGGCTCTCTGGAACAGAAATCTCCTCCATTCCATGGTTGTGCAGCTTCTACTGCTCCAGAATTTGTTGGGAGTTCTTTTTACAGGTAATTTATGGGTTGTGGGTTTGGAGCTAGTATATGTGAATCTTTCTACTCCACCATCTTTGCTCCTCCCCTGAGAAGATAATTTTAAAGCACTTAGCCCAGTACCTGGCAAAAATAAGTGCTATAGTTATTAATAATATTATAATAATAATTGTCATTACTATTATAAATAAAAATTAACCAAGCCCAGTAGAGATTGAATGTTTGACATATTTTACTGTCTTCTTACTTTTTGACAATCACTAAGCCATGAATATGACAACTCTATTTAAGCGGATCCATCACAAAGCCCCATGCCCCAGCCTCACCAGATAACAGAAGCTTTCCAGACAGATAGATATTTTTAAGAAAAAGAAAATGCTTTTACCCAAACTTGAAATTCAAAATCAATTACAAGGTTGGCCCACACACAGTCACATAAATAACCTACAGTGACATTGCCAGGAAGATCAATTAGATGGAAAACACAGCAGGTACTGCTTAAGAAAAGAGAAGCCGAACTCCAGAACAGCTAGAAAGCCCAGGATGAGAGGTTCACATTCATAATCGATGAGTTTGCTTTGGAAGAAGATATATTTAGGAAGTCATTTAATTAAACCTCACAGACATGTTATTTACCCTGCAGATTCAAGCTTCCTACAAATAGGAAGGAAGTGTGTATGTAGGAATGGAACTATATATGTGTCTTTTCCTCAAATTTTTAATATCATTAATAAAGGACTTTCAAATCCCCTGAAAATATAAGAGAATAGGAAGAGACAGGAAAGAGCAACAAAAAAGAGGAATACTCCCAGGGCCAATTTCTACTCTTATACTACACCGTGGGCTGCATGATAAGAAATAACAGGAAGGTAAAGAGATATATCATGAGTCGGAGAAAAGGTAAGAAATCTCCTCTTGTAGCTCCCTCTCCCTCACTATTCCCAGCAATATTTAGGAAAAACAAAAGAATACCCCTTATAGCCCACTCACCCTATACTCCACCCCAACTGCAATTCCTCTCTGGAATTAATGCCCCAGTCCTGGACAGCTCTGTCTATACAAATAAATGCATTTATCACGTCTCTTCAAGTCAGTGCAAATTCCTGAAATTGTTCTGATTTTGGATAATGATGATCAGGAGAAGTTAGTGAGTAATTTCACCTTTATCTCATCCCATAAAAGGTTCCTGTGTCCTCTACCTGGTTTGCCATCTTGGCTAATGAAAATCCTCCCATCTTTCAAAGCCCAGCCCAAATACTACCCCTTTCATTAAATCATTCCCAACCATCCCAGCTAAAAGTTATACCTTCTTCACTAGCTGAGTCATCTAGGTGGGACAGCAGATAAAGCACTGGACCTAGAAAATTGAAGTTCAAATCCAGCCTCAGACACTTACTAGCAATGTGGCCCTGGGCTCTATTTGCCTCAGTTTTCTCAAATGTTAAATGAGGATAATAATAGAATCTTCCTCATAGGGTGATTGTGAGAATCAAATGAGGTAATATTTGCAAAGCACTTTGCACATTGTCTGTAACATAGTAAGCATAATATATTTGTTCCCTTTCCCTTCCCTCTTCTGTGGTATTCTATGGTATGAGTTTGTACTATATATGAGACATTTGTCACATGCTCACATGTACAGTGTATGTTATTTTTCAGAATTAACCTCCTTAATTAGATTGTAAGTTCCTCCTGGAAAGAGACAGTCATGGGTAGGCCGAGCTAATATAAGAAAAATGACAATTCCACCTAAATTAATTTACTTATTCAATGCCATTCCAATCAAACTACCAGATAATTATTTTCTAGAGATAGAAAAAAATAGTATCAAAATTCATCTGGAAGAACAAAAGGTCCAGAATATCAAGGGAACTAATGAAAAGAAATGCTAGGGAAGGTGGCCTAGCCCTATCAGATCTCAAACTGTCTTATAAAGCAGCAATCATCAAAACCACTTGGTACTGACCAAGAAACAGAAGAAAAGGTTAGAGACTCAAGATACAGTAGTCAATGAATATAGCAACCTACTGTTTGATAAACCCAAGGACCCCAGTTTCTGAGATAAGAACTCATTGTTTGACAAAAATTGCTGAGAAAACTAGATAACAGTGTGGCAGAAACTGGACATAGACCAATGCCTGACACTGTACACAAGAATAAAGTCCAAATGGATACATGATCTAGGTATAAAGACTGACACTATAAACAGATTAGGGGAGCAAGGAATAGTGTATTTTTCAGATTTATGGAGAATGGAGAAATTTATGAACAAACAAGAGATGGAGAACATTATGAAGTGCAAAATGGATACTTTTGATTACATTAAATTGAGAAGTTTTTGCACAAGCAAACCCAATGCAACCAAGATTAGGAGGAAAGCAGAAATCTGGGAAAGAATTTTTGCAACTAGTCTCTGTGATAAAGGCCTCATTTTTAAAATATATGGAGAACTGATTCAAATTTACAAGACTACAAGTCATTCCCCAATTGATAAATGGTCAAAGGATATGAACAGGCAGTTTTCAGAGAAAAAAATTAAGGCTATCTATAGTTATATAAAAAATGCTCTAAATCACTATTGATGAGAGAGTTGCAAATGAAAAATCTGAAGTATCACATCATACCTCTCAGACTGGCTAACATGACAAAGCAGGAAGATGATAAATGTTGGAGAAGATGTGGGAGAGTTGGAACACTAATTCATTGTTGGTAGAGCTGTGAGCTGATTCAAACATTCTGGAGAGCAATTTGGAACTGTGCCCAAAAGGCCACAAAAATGTGAACACCCTATCTATCTGCTCACTCTATCCCAAAGAAATCATAGAAATGGGAAAAGGTCCCACACGTACAAAAATATTTATAGCAGCTGTCTTTGTGGTGGCCAAGAACTGGAAATCAAGGGGATGCCCATCAGTTGGGGAATGGCTGAACAAGTTGTGGTATATGAATATAATGGAATACTATTGTGCTATAAGAAATGACGAACAGGAAGACGTCAGAGAAGCCTGGAAAGACTTAGATGAACTGATGCTGAGTGAAAGGAGCAGAACCAGGAGAACTTTGTACGTAGCAACAACCACAGTGTATGAGGAATCTTTCTGGTAGACTTAGTACTTCACTGCAATGCATGGACTTAAAAAATTTCCAATGGACTCTTGAGGCAAAACGCCTTCCACATCCAGAGAAAGAACTATGGAATTAGATCACAGATAGAAACAGACCATTTTCTTTTGTATTTTGTTTTGTTTTATGGTTTCTGCCATTCATCTAAATTCTTCTATGCAACATGTATTTAATAAGAATGTACGTGTAGAACCTATATAAGATTGTACACCATCTCAGGGAGGGAGTAGGGAGGGAGAGAGAATGGGAAGGAGGAAGAGGAAAAATATCTAAAATATATAGAAGTGATTGTTGATCACTGAAAACAAATAAAATAATTCAATTTTTAAAAAGTAAAAAAAAAAGAGATGCAGTCATTTATCTTCATCTATAAATCCTATGATAGGAAGAATATATAGTGCCTTGCAATGTTCTAACAGATCTTTGATCTCCTATATACATGTATTCCTTCCAAAGATATACATCATAATTCTAGGCCATGTTGTCCCTTAAATCCTCTAAAGGAAGACCCACCCAATACAATAGGGCCTTCCGACAGTTCTCTTGACATTACATCATCCAACCTAATCAAATTTGCTAACCCTAACCTTCATTCTTGCCAAATGACTGGCTCACTTTTGCCCATCTGAACCCTGGACCCTTCACATTTCCCTTATTAACCAACTTTGAGTAAATGAAGAAATATTACAATGCCATAATCTTTTGCCCCTCAACCAATGACTGTACTCAAAGACCCCAAAGAATAGATATTCAAGTGAATCACCATCCTGGAATGCCTGAAGGAGTTCTAATACACTTCAGAGATGGGACTTGTCCTTAAGGGAAATCTTGGAAAGAGCTGCCATACTACCAACCCAAACTTGGACATAGATTTGGAGGTCTTCAGTAACCCTTCCCATCTCCAACTAGCTGTGAATAATATCCTCTTTTTTTAAAAAAGAGCTCTTTTGGAAACCAAAGTCCTGTGTCTGGACTTTCTCATTTTCCTTTCTTCAATACAGATGCTGGTTTATCACATACATACTCACATATGGAGGCATCTGCCACCCAATGTAGGAACTGAAATGTGTGGAAGAAATTGATCAAGTCACCTTATTTTAAAAGTCTTCAAACTCATAGAGTCATTCCAATCGAGAAAGAAAATAGCCTTAATTTACTACCTAAAAGTGGAAATCATACTGACCAAATTTAACGGCACTGTGTTCCAGAGATTACTTCCATTTCTGCAATGCAGCTTCTCTGCAAGATCACCTACACTATTCTCCATTTTGGTGACTACCTGATAAGTGATACTACAACTACATTTTCATCCTCCACCTATGGTGACAAGCTGCATGCCCCTGGTACCTAGAAATCTGCTTCTTTCTCATGCTTCCAAGACCTATGTCAAATAAGCTCAAGGGTCAGATCAAAAACCAGACTCTGAGCTGAGTCATTTGGGATCAGTTAGGGCTTTCAGTGCTGGGGATATTAACCTAAGTAGCATCACAACTACCACTGCTCTATACAAGTGCCTGCTCTGGTCAAAAATTTCTACCAATACATATTAGAGTTTAAAGCAGCAATTCAAGGGGGAGCTACCATGTTCTCCTCCTCTTGGGGCTATTTATAACCTTGAACTTTAGAGAGCTAAAATTAGAATTAAAAGTTGGAGAGGCAGGAACTACCTTGACAATTCTTGGTTCTTCTCTGCTAAGCCAGCTGCAATCCAGCTGCAATCTTTTCCCTTGGCTACTCCCCAAACCCATTCCTATCTATGATCTCTTGTCATCAGCACCAACCATTCACCACTTTCTTCCTTTATTCCTTCTTTTTTTTCTTCTTCCTCTTCTACCCTTTCCATTGGGTGACCAAGAAAGAAGGTCACATATCCAAGATATTCTGAAACAATACTGATTTCAAAACTAGTAGTATAAATACAATGAGTATAAATTAGTATAAATACAAATTTTAAAAATCCTTTGTCAGACCATCTCTCCTGGGTTTTGTTTTTTGACTTGGAAAATATGTGCCTATGAACTCCTTAAAAATACTCAAGAAGCTAGAAGCACCTCGGTAGCGTAGTGTATAAAGCATCAGAGTTGGATTCGGAAAGCTGTGAGTTCAAATTTGACCTTAGAAACTTAGTAACTGTGTAACCATGGAGCAAGTTACTTAATCTCTAAGTTTCCTCATCTGCAAAAAGAGGATAATAATAGCCTCTACCTCTGAGAGTTATTGTGAGCATAAAATGAGATAATATGTGCAAAGGACTTTTCAAATCTTCAAGTGCTATCAAACGTATATTCATATTATTATTAGGAAGGAATACAGAGGAAAAGAGTCCTCTTAGGATCTTGTTTTTTAAAATTTTCAGTTATTTAATTTTATTAAGGCACTATAAGCAGTAATAGTCTGACTATAATCTCCTACGGTCAGCCAACAAAATTTATGTTTAGATATGGGTTGGACTGAAGGGTGTCAGTAGAATATTCAGAGAAAGGTGACTCAGATGAGAAAGGACCTCCAAGCCATGCCATGGGAGAGGTGATAGAAGGGAATGAGAATACTTAGAGGGCAGAAGGTATAGAAGGGCTAACAGCTGTCTTCAGGTATTTGGAAGAGGATGGGACTAATCCTTGTTCACCCCAGAGGGCACTTCCCTGGCCCTAAATTTCTTTATCTATAAAATTAGAGGGTTAGACATGATAACCTCTTAAGGTTCTTTCTACTAAAGCCATAACCAAATGAACTAGGAATGATGGGTTGAAGTTTCAGAGAGGCAGATTTTAGCTCAATGTAAGGAAAATAATCAATTACCGAACTACCAATTATACCAGTACCAAAAATACAAATATATATATATATTAAAAAATTAACAAATAATCAGAGCTATCCAGAAACAGAATAGATTGCCGTGGGAGCTCTCCTCCCTCAACATCTCTCATCCAAAACTAAATGACTACTTGTTATAAAAGAGAAAAATTCTTATTAAGGTATGGATTGGACTGGATGGTGTAAGAGGTTCTTTCCAACTCTGGTTCTATAAACACAATTTTCTATCTCCTCTTTAATTCCACATTGACTTAAAGTTGACCTTTTTTATCTAGCTATGCAATGCCACCTTCCTCTACCTATCCCCTGGAAAGAACACAGCTGGGAGAGGAGAGATGTCAATCAATAAACATTTATTAAACTCTTACTAGGTGCCAGGCATCCCCAACTTCCTTTACCACTCTTCCCCTGGAAAGACATAACTGAGAGAGAGGAAAAGTCAATTAAACTCCCAGTAGGTGCCAGGCATTGTGCTAAGCACTGGGGATACAAAAAGGGGAAAAAGGTAGACCCTACCCTCAAGAAGCTTATAATCTAGTGAGGGAGACAACATACAAATAAATGTATACAAAGTAAGCACATATAAGAGAAATGGGAAATAATTAACAGAAGCAAGATACTGGAATAGATATGATTTTTAGGAAGGTTTTTAAATTCTACTAAATCAGAAATAAAAAGACTGGTTTAGAAGAGAAGAAAGTGGGTGGGGTGGGATAGGCAGGGATTCACTCTTAATTGACTCCTTCTTTGCAAGAAGGGAGTGCAATTATTCCAAAAAAAATCAGCTTTCTGTTATTTGGTGCCATAAAGAAGTGTTTTAGAAAATCTTATTTATTGCACTAGTTTGTTTCCTCAAAATCTTTTATTAAGGAATGAAGCCTAGCCTGCTGGAAACCTGAGAACCACTGACCTTTGATAACATCCCAAGAGCAGTTTCCTTTAGCACCTCATTCTAAGGACACCAGCATTTGAACCCCAGCATGAACTAAGTCTTATAACTGATTCCCCCAGTTCAACAAGGAGCAAGATTATCAGCCTTCCACTAATATGAGGAATTAAGTCACACACAAGGTCTTCCAACTAAGGGCTCCTTTGAGAGGGTACACTGTGACACCATTTTCATTAGATCCATTTTGTAGAGATTAATAAAGCTGAGTATTTGCAGGAATAGGACACTGCCGACAGTTCTCACCTATCTCTGGTTTCATTCTTTCACAGGTCATTCTAAGATTGTGTTAGATTCCCCAGATAGCTTTGACATAGAAAAGAAATAAAAGCTGAATAGTGAGTTCTAATTTTACCTCTAAGTTGGGCTGAGTTACCTTCTATGTAGTTAAACCAAGGGTAGGCTATGCCTCAGGGGAAAGAATCATCTTGGAGTAATTATATTCACACACCCTAGAGCAGGAGTAGGAAATCCATAGCCCCAGGGGCAGACCTGGCCTACTACTTAATTTTATGTGGCCTTTGGCTATTTCTATATATACAAACCTGTGACAGTTAACTTCTTTTAAAGAGTAAGTTGAGGGAAAAAGAGTCTTTTCTCCTTGTTACTTGGGAAGAGGCATTGAACATGGTGGTGAAAGAGCATTTTTTACTGGCATGATCACTACAGACTAATATTTTAATCTTGTGCAAGACCTTTGAGAGGCTTCACCTTAGAGTCATATCTGACTCTTTCTCTGTTCACCTGGACATTCAATCAGTTGTCTATTATAATAGTAATAATAATTCCAGTCTTCCTGATACATGTAAATGATTCACATTTGGAGGGATTGGGTTGGAGATTTATCCCATGCTTGATTGTCGATACTTTGGTAGATCTGTGCATTCAAAGATGTGGGTATCCCTCCACTGGTGCAGATTGCAACCCGTTTGGTTCATGAGTTTCTATTACCATTGATCACCACCTTAGTTCTGGAAAGAATGGCAGCTTGATATAGTCAAATTGTTGCTGGAGTTGAGCTTCAATCTTCCCTCATATACCAGCTAGTTACATGAATCTGGTCAAGTCAGAACTTTTTTAGACTTGTAGTTTTACAGATTAGGAAGCTAACAACAGAAGAGCTAAATGATTTGCCCAAGTTCACGTAGGTGAATAGAGTGGCAGTTGGGATTGGAACTCAGCTCTTTACATCCCAAAAGATCAGAGCTCTGATCAGAGTTGATGTTTACCCTGACTCTTCAGGGAGCTGTTCTCATTGGTGCCACACCAAATGAAGAAGATGAAAGGGAGAAATTCCTAGACCAAGTAGGAGCTGAAACAGAATCATAAGAAGGAAAAATACTGCTACTATGCATTATATGAGCCATGCAGGTTTGGGGGAAGAAAACTGGCTCTGTAGGAAGGAGGGAAGGGAATAAGTCTTTATTTAGCACCAACTATATGCCAGATGCTGTGCTAAGTGCTTGACAAATATTATCTCATTCAGTCCTCACAATAGCTTGAAAGCTAGGTACTGTTGTAATCCCTATTTTGCAGTTGAGAGAACTGAAGCAAACAGAGGTTAAGTGACTTACCCAGGGTCATACAGCTAATAAGTATCTACATACAGATTTGAACTCAGCTTTTCCTGATTCCAGGCCCAACGCTCTGTTTACAGTGTCATCTAGCTGCCCCAAACTTGAGTTATTTTCCTGCTTTAGAGGGATTCAGCTCACTGGAGAAGATGGCGATCATGTCAGAATGCGTTGCTCGAAGCTCTCCCAAACCAGGAATCTTTCCACTTGTTAAGGGACTTGTTTCTAGGATAATACTCTAAGTTAGAAGGTTTGTACAGGTCCTCAGAGAAGATGACGACTCAGCGGAGAGGGAAGAGAAACTATTTCAGTTCAAGTGTAAGTCCCTTTCATTTTGTATCCGTTATATTAGTAGCGAAGATGAGCAATCAGCAGATAGAGTCGTCGATAAGGAATCTTTCTGTTTGCTCAATCAATATCAGTAAAAATGGTCAGCTTTAGGCAAGGGACCTTTCTCCTAAAGGTGGGCTGTTCTTCATCCTCACAATGTTCGCTTCATTCGAGGGTCCCTGCCGGTGAGTCCTGTTAAGTGTCCCAGGTGGCACGGCAGTTATACCCATTCCATCTTCTCCAGCAGTTCATCCTCTTGATCATCCCTGCTCCTCACTTAATCATATCTACTGTTGTCTGCTTCCTGCTGCCTGCAAACACTCACACGTCTCCTCTATAGTCAAAAAATTCACTTGATCTCTCCCTCCCTGCCAGCTGTCGTTCTATATTTCTGTTCCCTTTCAGAGTGAAACTCTTTAAGAAGGCTGCCTACAATCGACGCCTCCTCTCCTTTCCTCTCACTCTCAACTCTTTGCAGTCTGGCTTCTAACCTCATCATTCAACTGAAACTGTTCTGTCTCCAAAGTTACTAATGATCTCTTAACTGTCAGTTGTAGTGGCATTTTCTCAGTCCTCATCCTTGACCGAGATACAATGTAATGTGCCAACCTTAAAACATTATACAAATATCAGTTATGATGTTTATTGTGTTGTATTTTTGCTCCTAGCCATGGGTTATTAGGCCTCAAGCCTGATATCTTCATTCCTGAGTCTTCTACCGTACTACTGCTTAGTTCAAGTAATGCTAATAGAGCAACCCAGAGTTGGTGTGTTGGTAAATATTTAATAATTGGGCTCTCCAGAAAAAAAATGCATATGCATTTTTTCTCCTAACTAACCCTAACTCCATTTACTTTCCTGTCACTACCTTCTTAACTTCTCATTCAATCAAAGTCCTTCCTTCCAAAGTTATCGGTAGTCAACCTTAGTTGATAAGGCTGGTGGCCTTTTCTTAATTTTCATCTTCCCTGACCTCTCTGCAGCTGTCGACACTGTCAGTTACCTTCTCTTTGGTTTTTCATCTCTCCAAGTTTTTGTGACTCTCTCCTGTTTCTCCTCCTTTCCTTCTCAGTCTTCTTTGCCACATCTTCATCCAGGTAATGCCCATCCACCATAGGAGTCCTCCAAACCTCTGTCCTGGGCCCTCTTCTCTTCTCTGTCTATGCTATTTCAGTTGGTGATCTTAAATCAACTCTCATGAATGTAATTATCTCTCAATCATTCTTAGGTCCATTTATCTGGCTTTAAAGTCTTCCTTCACCTCCAGTCTTACATCTCCAACTGCCTATTGAGTATCTCCAACTGGGTATATACTTCTTAAAATTAACACGTCCAAAATTGAGCTCATTACTTTCCCTTCTTAATCTCTTCACTCCCTAAGTTTTCTATTGCTATCAAACACAGCACCATATTCACAGTCACCCAGGTTTACAATCCAGGTTGAATACAGACCTATTCCTTCTTAAGGACCCATCAAAGGCCAAATCAAATGGTACAGAATTGAATACAGATAAATGAAAGGTCCTACATTTGTCTCAGAAACTCAACTACACAAGTACAAGAGAGGAGAGAGATCGTTAGAAATGGTTGATTTTTAATTTGTTGTATACTTGTCCTTCCTCTCGAAGAGGACCATGACATCAAGATGGTGACATGACTTGCAATTAATTTGAATTTGAGTAAGGGAGGGTTGTGCAAGGTCACCAACTTCAGTTTCTTCTCCTGTGCCATCTGGGTCCAGTGGTATGACATTCATCAGGATGACTGAAGATGATCCAGGATGCAATGTGAGACCCTGGCCCTTTCAGGCCAAGGTCTTATCACAATCTTACTTCGAGTGAGACCCATTCAATGAATAGGCTTCTTTAAGTTACTCAAGGGATGGCCCCTTTAATCAAAAAAAAAAAAATCAAACTGGGAGGGGAAGACCCTCAGGTTTCCTGGGTAAAAAAGAAAGAAATTACTATTTCATTATTACATCCACTCTGTGCTGGGTGGGTGGGGATTTGTTGTCCAGTCTATGAGCTCCGGAGTGAATTGGGTTTAAGACTTGATATTTGAGCAAAAAATGTAGCCAGTAAAAAAGGTAGCTTTTGGGAGAGGAGAAGAGGGCAGGGGAGGGGAGGGGAGGGGAGGGGAGGAGAGGAGATGCTACTTACTCATGGCTTGTGTTCATCCTTCATTCTTGAAGAGGATCATGACATCATTGACAGTAATAACTAAAAATGATTTTTAAGTAAGGTTTAAGTGAACTATCAAACTCCATCTGATTCAACCATGTAATATAGTTACCAAAAAATTTTTTTTTTAATTTTGAGAAGTAGAGTGTCCAGAATGAAGTATGCAATAGTACAACTGCACTTTTCCCTAGTCAGCTCTCCTTGGGGACACTATGTTCAGCTCTGAATACCACATTTTAAGAAGGATGTTGTTTGTCCTTTGTTTTCAAAGAGGACCAATGACATCATGGTGGATAGGTGATGTCCTGAATTATGGGTGAATTGGATTTGAGCTAGTCAGAATTCACAAAATTATCAACCTCACTGTCTCTTACAGTCATAGAAGTGCAATGGCAAGATCCAAGTCAAGATGACTAGCAATGGTCCAGGATATAGTGGATGACCTTTGTGTCTTCAAAGCCTGTCCAGGTCCTAAGGACTCCATAGCCCCTGCCTCAGCCACCTTCATGGACATTGGAAGAAATTGTTCTCATCCACCCATTCTTGCCAGCGGAAGACTTCACATGTTTGGGGGTAGACATCCCCCTCAACTCACATATGGATTTAAGACCTTTAACAAGGACATTATCAAGCTGGGGTGTGCTCAAAGGAGGGAGACCAGGAAAGTTTGCTGACCTAAAACCATTTCTTAGAAAGAACCATTGAAGAAACTAAAAACTGAAAATGAAATTTCACAGGTAATGCAAACTGTATTAGATTCTATAGCTAAGTAGGATAATCAGTGTTGAGTAAAAATAAAATCTAAATGGGACTGGACTGGTTTAGCCTAATGAAAAGAAGATTCTGTGGAGAGAAGGGGATGGCGCAGAGACCTGATAGATGTCTGAAGGACTATACTCCGTGAAAGGGGAATTAGAGCGGCTCTGACTAGAATGGATGAGTGGAAGCTACGGCGAGAGTTTTCAGTTATTAAGCAAGTTTCTAACACCTAAAGCTGTCATAAAATGCAATGGGATGTGTCATAAGATAATGAGCTCCCTGTTGCTAGTGATCTTAAAGCAAAGTCTGGCTGACATCTTTGTCAAGTATATTGTGAAGGGAATTAACATTTCAGGTGTTTGTTGAACAGGACGGTCTCTATGTTGCCTTCTGACTCAAGGGGTCTAAGATTCTATTACTATGTCATGTTCTACCTACAGAGCCTTTTCACACCACTCCATTTGGTTCCCCCTTAAGTAGGAAAAGAATTTGAGTTTGCTAGAGAATGAACCTCCCTTCCCTGGGAATCTACGAGCCAACATGGCTCATAACACCAGTTTGTTCTTCATCCTGACTTTCTCATCCTTTACTCTTGCATAAATCTGACTCCTGCCTGGGCCAAGAACCCTTGTGCTCAATCAATCTTCTTTATCTGGAATTGATTCCTTTATCCTGCAGCATGCAGCAATAGATTCTTAACACCACACCTCTATAATACTCATTCAATCTTTTCACTAAATTAACTGAACAAAGGGGGAAAGCAGTTGGCCAGGTTGTTTTGTTATCCTCTCAAAGTGGCCTTAATGTCTCATGCTCTTTGGACACCAACAACTAGAAACCTTAATAGTCTTCCAATTCCAACTTTTCTACAGTTACAATAAAACCTTCATGAATTCCAGAAAGTTAAAGAAGCATGACCTTTACTTCTGAGAAATTGTGCTGGCTTCCTTTTATCAAACTCTGTCTTCGAAAACCATCTCCCATTTCATCCATTAAGATACTTCCTAAACCTCCTCTCCCTGCCCCCTCAAAAAAAATGGATAATAAAACAAACTGGGCTTTATTGCAGTCTCTCTCTTCAGGCCCTTTTGAAATTACATTTTCCAGTCTATAGCAATCTTGTTGGGCCTGAGTAAGCTTGTTACCAGAGTGCCAGGCTTGATCAGATTTCACTCTGTGTTTTCATTTGTAGACTTGCATGGACCCAAACCCTCAAAGGCTTTGTGCAGCAACTTTTAAAACCTTTAGGTCTTTCAAAGATATCTAGGAAAGGGAATTGACAGGCAAATTCTTGAGGAGGTTTTCAAATTGGGCAAATATTCAATCTCCCTTTTCAACATCAAGGGCACCAAACAAATAGAAAGCATATTCTTAAAGCTTGTCTTATTTCATTTCACAATCTTTCCCTAAGAAAAATAATCCAAAGTCATACCATCCTCCTCCTGATAGATACATAAGCAACAAATAAGAAATGAACTTCCTTCAACATAGACAGGGGACAGAAGTGGGGCTCAACAGTCCCCTGAATGTCCTTGATGGAATTTTTACTGTTTTACTCCACCTAACCATGATACTTTGTTACCCATCCCTCCAATTCCACCAACTCTAGGGCTTTTCTGGCAATTTTTCTAACCTGGGCTCATATAGTATTGCTTCCTAGGGAAATGCAAAACTCCCTTGAGCCTACTGTAACACTGAAAGTTAGCAATAGGATTGTGAAATAGACCAGCTTATCTTTAACATCCTATCATGTCAAATGAGGATACCTTTTCCTTCTTCTGGCATTTCCCCAGCTCCTGCTCATAGGTATCTCTTCCTCTCAACTATACATCAAGAAATTATTACAAAGGTACTAATCAGTATAGCTTTAAGGCATCTTCACAGGCTTATTGGTAAACAGCTAGGCGATGCAGTGGATAAAGCATAAGACTTGGAATCTGCGAGACCTGAGTTTGAATCTTGCTCTGTGCCTCAGTTTCCTCCTCTATAAAACAGAGATAGCAACTACTTCATAGCATGTGAAGATCAAATTAGTTTCTATTCATAGCTACATCCATAAAGATATACCTACAGACATCAGGAGATATAAATAGATACGTAAATATGTGTGTTATTTATATGTGTGTGTGTGTTTTCTGCAACCCTTAAAGTGCTATGTAAATGCTGATGAGCTATTAAACAGATGATTAATTATTGAATTAAGAATCAAATAAATGTAGAGTACTACCAAATGCATATGTTTGGTCTTTATCTTTCTCCTGTGCTCCATTTTCATAGAACCAACTACCTGCTAGATATCTCTCCCTAAAGGCCCCATAAGCATCTCAGATTTAATACATCCCAAATCCCCAAGCCCCATCCATCATCTAAATATTCCTGTTTCTATTAATAGTAGTACTACCTTTCTATTCACCCAGGTTCACAAGCTTCAATTCATTTTTTACTTGTTTTCTATTTCTCCTCTACCCTATCCAGCCAGTTGCCATATGTTCCCTCTATAACACTTATTATAGCTGCTCCTTTCTCTCTACTCACTCAACTACCACTGTAAATACAGCCCTCATTACCTCTCACCTGAAATATTACAATAGCTTCCTGATAAGTCATCCTTCCTCCAAGCTATCCTTCCCTCAATCCATCCAACAAATCAAATCAAAGCTATCAAAGTGATCATCCCAAAACATAAGTCTGTCCATGTTACCACCTTTCCACCTTTTCCCCTTCCAGAAATCTTTAGCGACTTCCAACTGCCTTTAGAATAAAATACAATCTATACATCCTGGCTCTTAAAACCCTACACAATCTGGTTATCCTCTACCTTTCTTGTATTAGATCATCTCACTTCCCTTCATATCCATTCATTACTAATAAAATTTGGGAGTAAACAATAGTTGGTAATGTTGAAGAAAGTTAAGTTGTAACCAAAACATTGAATGTGTAACCTCAAACAATGGACTAAAGAGTTTGGATTCCATCTATAAGTGATAGTGAGTAATCGAAGATGTCTGACTTGGTAGCAATATGGCTTAATTGGTGCCTTAGAAAGATTGTCTTTGCAATTGTGTAGAGGATGGATTGGAGCAAAGAAGGACCAGAGACTAGGAAACTGGTTATTAACTTATTACAATAGTATAGATAAGAGATAAGGTGGGCTTGGATTAAGTGACAGAGAAAAACAGCAGAATTTGGAAGACTGAGGGAAACGGAAGAGCTAAAGATGATTCCAAAATTGAGCCTGATTAAGGAATTAATTTCAAATCCCACCAGGAGGAAGGAAGGTTTCCGAGTTCTCATTCCAACTAATTTCACAGCAATCACAAGTCACAAAGAACATAGATTTTGGGAAAAGCAGGGACCCTGGAGGTTTTCTAGTCTAATTGCTTCCTCATCAGTGTCATGGAAAAAAAACACAGTTTCATAGGATCATGGAATTAGTATGAGAAAGAACCTTCAAGATCATCAACCCAGCTCCATTTTATAAATAAGTTTGATTGTTCAGTCTTTCAGTTGTCTGAGTCTTCATGATATCATTTAGGGTTTTCTTGGCAAAGTTACTGGAGTGGTTTGTCATTTCCTTCTCCAGTTCATTTTACAGATGAGAAAATCTAAAAAAACAAGGTAAAGTGACTTTCCCAGGATCACACAGCTAGTAAGTGTCTGAGGCTAGCTTTGAACTCAGGAAGATGATGAGTCTTGATGATGCCAGGCTCAGCCCTCTGCGTGCTATGGTGCCATCTAGTATCCCTGTATGGCTGAGGCCCAAAGGGGTAAGGTGACTAGTGGAAGGTCATTCAATAAAAAGCACCAACTGGAACCCCAGTTAGATTTTGTCATCTAACTCCAAATTCAGAATTCTTGCCTCTTGTGACAGGTCGTCCCCTTCATTTTCCTTTGTTAAGTTTGGCCAGGAGGCCAGAGGGTGGAAAGCAGAGGTGATAGCAAGGATTGAAGAGATAGAAAAGGAGCTGCCCAATACCTGTATACGCACAGGTCCAGCTGTGGGGAGGCAGGATACAAGCCACACTGGGAATGTGGAGGCATTGCCAAAGTTGGGGATGGCTGGGCCTCCACCAGACATCTATCCTTCTGCTTCCCCACCTCCTGCCCAGCAAGCATTCTGCATTTTGTGTCTCCTAACTATTTCTAAGGCCCCCTGGTATAAAATTCCTGCTCTGAGACATGGATGGGAGGGAGGAATATCTGAACTGACAGACAGATAGATAAATGGCTGCAAAGACAGACACAGTAGGGAGAGTTGTCTTCCTCCCTGCCCTCCCTGAAGTGTTCCAGTACATTCCAAGCAGAATCAAGGACTGGAAGAGGCTGGAAAATACTGATCTAATATAGCCCTCTACCTCCCACAGGGTTCCATCTGAACTATCCCAAGCACTGCTGGAAACCCAGCCTTGAGTAGAATCTGATGCGGTCATTTGTCCCTTAACAACATCCAGGCCCATTTTTTCCACTCTAATAATTTTTGAATTTATTCCCTTCTTTTTGAATGTCTGTATCCCACGTTGGGTGGTTTTGTGTGTATGTGTATGTGTGCATACTTCATGATGGTTGTACTTCTGTACTTTTACGGCCATATGCACATAAGCCAAGTCCAAAGCTGGGAATCAAGAGCACATTAAAAGCAGTATTTTGGCAGCTACCAAGGAGCAGTTTAGCACCATGCTGTACCCACCCAGGTCAGTTTTTGTACCATCCGAGATGTTAACTTCATAGCTGGGCGATGAGCATTGGTACAAACAAATGCAGAGATTCTTTGGCAAAATCACACTGCTGAATAAATAGTGAATAGATTGAACACTTTCAGCAATACTAAAAGTTAAAATCTCATGGCTACACGCATATACCTATACCTATATATATATATATATATATATATATATATATATATATATATATATATATATATATATATATATATATAATCCAGTACGTACTATTTTGCACATGCCCAACTTTTTTTTTTTAATATCATATTCTTCCATCCTGGCTGTGAATCTTGGAGCATCATAGTCTCCAGAGGGTAGAAATTAAGGATTAGCCAAAGGACAATAGAGAGGTATTTGGTGGCAGGTTTGAACATGCTGTAGTAGACAAGGAATTATGAAGATGAAGTGATATAAAGTAGTCATCAAGGAAACATCTGAAAAAAAAGTTGAGGGGGCAAATGGAGAGAGTATGCAATGACTGATGGATAGCCCACATGCTTGTCTGGTAACATTTGGATGCCAAAAAAAGACAGGGAAGTAACCTATTGGGTAAAACTAGGTGAGCACCTGGAACTGGAGACACACAGGATTGACAAGCATAGATGGGCTGTAATTTGCATCATGGGAGTGGACACAGATATTGATAGGCCCACACTTTATCTGTCATATACATTATCTCATATGATCTTCACAATATCTTCCAATAGAGGCCAAAGAGATATACTTGACTTTAATTTTACAGAAAAGGAAACAATCCCAGAGAGATTAACTTGAACTATTCCAAGATCAAAACAGGCAATATATGATGTGGGTGAAACTAGAAACCAACAGCTCAAAGCCCCCAAACTCAAGAGATGTCCCAGTTTCAACTTCCTCAGCAGCAGAGGTTATAGGCATCATGCCCAGCTTTTGGTTTTCTTCTGAGAGCAAATGTCCCATTGACCACTTTGAGTATCTTCCCCTTAAATATCCTTTCTCTATCAAATAGTTTTCAGATACATCCTATGAAAACCAAGTCATTTTATTTTCTCTAGGCCACTGTTTTCTTATCTGTAAAATGGGAGAACAGGACTAGATATACTCTGAGGTCCTTTCCAAAGCAATTTAATTCTATTTCAATGCAATATGCATTTTTTAAAGCAGTTATATATAGGCTAGGCACTTTTCTAGGTGCTGTGATAGAAAACCAAAAATGAAAATATATCCTACCCTCAAGGAGAACATAGATGTTTTTGTTTGGTTGGTTTTTTTTTTTCCATGACACTGATGAGGAAACAATGAGACTAAAAAACCTCCCTGCTTCTTCCCAGGTCTATGTTCTTTGTAACTTTTGTGATTACCCTGAAGTTAGTTGGAATGAGAGTTCAGAAACCTCCCTTCCTCCTGTTGGTACTCTAGAGGCAATAGGGAGCGACTACAGTATTGTGATAAAGAGAGTGACATTGTCTAAATAGTACTTTGGCAATACCAATATGGTGGCTCTATAGAAGCTAGATTGGAAAGGTAAGAGACTGGAAGCAGTAAGACCATTAAGGAGGCTATTGAAATAATGCAGGTTAAAGATGATGAAGGTTTGAATAGCAGTGGTAGCTGTGTGAGCAGAGAAAAGGGGAGAGATAAGAAGACAGATTATAAAATGAGAATCAGCAGGACTTGGCAACTGACTATGCTGGGTGAGGTGGAGGGAAGTCAAGGATAACCTTAGGGCTGTGGACCTGTGTGACTGGCAGAATGCTAGGCAGGCATAGGCATGAGACAGTGAGGTGATTTTGAGAAGGAAGAAAATGAGTTCTATTTCAGATATGTTAAGTTTGAGATGAATATTCAGATAGGTCCCATCGCTGCTCCTCATTGACCTTAGGCAAATGACGGGGTAGCTAGGTGGAGCAGTAGATAGAACTCCAGACCTGGAGTCAAGAAGACTTGATCTCAGATCTGGCCACAGAAATTTACCATATTACCTTAAGGAAGTCATTTAATCCTATTTGCTTCAGTTTCTTCATCTGGAAAATGAACTGGAGAAGGAAACGGTAAACCAATCCAGAACCTTTGCCAAAGGGATCATGAAGAGTCGGACATAACTGAAAACTAAACAACAGCAAAAGTCATTTAACCACCCCAGGCCTCACTGTCCTCATCTGTAAAATGAGAGAATAGATTAGATGATGTCTAGGGTCTCTTCCTCATCTAAATCTTATAATTGATGTTGTAATTCATCGTTAGGGTTTGGATGTTGGGCTTTCTCAAAGGAGGGTATGTGTTTTCAGGGTGAATACTTTAAAGGAGACCCAAGTTCTTTGAAGTTCAGCCCTCTCAGGATCCACAGCAGCAACAGACTGATGACCTAGTTTCCACTTTTTGCCAGCTCTCTAACCTCTACTCCACTGATACCCTGCGGTCTCACTTTTTAGCTGAACAACACTGTTAGTTATGTGCAAATCCCATTTCAAAGTAATAGAAGGTGAATGCTCTTGAATTCCAAAAGTGAAAGCTCAGCTTAGAATTCACTATAGCTATTTTCCTAGAAATTAAAGCATCGAGTATCAATGTATGCATGTGCAATTGACCCCGTGCACACACTCGTAACTGGATCCCCAAAGCCAACATTTCTGAGTCATCACCAAGTTTCTTTTCTTTTTTTTCCCACTTAATAGTGCTTTACTTTTTCCAATTACATGTGAAGATGGTTTTCAACATTCACTTTCATAAGATTTTGAGTTCCAAATTTTTTTCTCCCTCCCTCACTCATCTTTCCCCTTCCCAAAGAGCAAGAAATCTGATATAGGCTATACATGTACAATCATATTAAACATTATTTCCACATTACTCATGTTGTGAAAGAAGAATCAGAACAAAAGGAAAAAAACATAAGAAAGAAAAAAAAAGAAAATAGTATGCTTCAATTTTTATTCGGATTCCACAGTTCTTTCACTGGATGTGGACAGCATTTTCCATCACCAGTCTTTTGGAACTGTCTTAGATTAACGTATTGCTGAGAAGAACTAAATCTATTAAAATTGATTATCACACAATGTTGCTGTTACTGTGTACAATGTTCTCCTGGTTCAACTCACTCCACTCAGCATCAGTTCATATAAATCTTTGCCGGTTTTTCTGAAATCTGCCTGCTCACCATTTCTTATAGCACAATAGTATTCCATTATATTCATATACCACAACTTGTTCAGCCATTCCCCAACTGGCCAACTTTCCCTCGATTTCCAGTTCTTTATCACCACAAAAAGAGCTGCTATAAATATTTTTGTACCATCACCTAGTTTTAGGAGTTAACCTGAAAGCCTCTTTTGAATCTTGCTTTATTATGTCAATGTTAATGGATTCAGATCCAAAGCCTAGGTATCCGACTCTTTGTCGGATTGTTGTCTGTGTGACATCCAGTTTTACATTGGCATGGTTTCAACAATCTCTATTCCTCCATAGATCACACAAACTCACAAAGGGTTTTGACAATCAATTCTCTCAAAATGTATTCTGTCTGAAATTAGCCTGGAAAGGGGGTCATTAATCTAGGGTTTGATAGCTGTATTTCAATGTGATTGGTTTCCTTTCTAATCCTGTGTATCTTATATTAGACATTAAAAAAAAAAAAAACAATTCTGAGGAGTCCATAGGATTCTCCAGATTTCTAAGGGGATGTATGATACATTAGAAAAAGGTTTAAAACTCCTGCTCTAGAATAAGGTGAATAGGAAAATTTGTCCTCTATTCTCATAGAAAATTGAGTCAAAAGAGAGATAGTGTCTCTTTATGAAACAAAGATAGTTGAACATTGCCATCACCATAGCAACCATATATACACCATAGCATCTATAAAGCACTGTAAATTTCCAATTTTGTTGTTTCACTTGTGTCTCACTCTTCATGACACCATTTTGGGGTTGTTGCTTTTTTGCTGGGGGGTGGGGTGGGGGAGATGGCAAGGAGGCTGGAATACTTTGCCATTTCTTTATCTAGGTCATTTTACCAGTGAGAAGCAGAGACAGAGTTAAATGACTTGCACAATGTCACACAGATATCTGGCTGAAGCCAGATTTTTTTTGAACTCATAAGGATAAGTTTTCCTGACTCCAAGCCTGGTGTTCTATCCACTACAGAATGTCTCTGAGGTCTCTAAAGCTCTTTATAAATATTATCTCATCTGATCCTCACCACGACCCTACAAAGTAGGTGCTATTATAACATTTTATAAAATTTTTACAGATCAGGAAGCTGAGGATGAAAGAGGTTAAGTGACTTTCCTAAGTTACTAAGTGTACAAGGCAGGATTTGAATTTGGGTTTTTCTGACTCCACGTCTGACACCAAGTCACCTAGCTGCCCCCCATCCTAGAGGTTATAAATGAAAAGATGTTATTAGAAAGTTTTGCACGTAGGGCAAGGAGGGGTGCTAGCCTGGGGTACAACTATAGGGCAGAGATAATGAGGTTTCCACACTCTTGAAAGACTGTCTAGTACTAAGAACATGAAGAGTGCCTGGGATGGTGGCTGTTTGTGCCAACCACTAGGACAAAGTAATCATGCCCCAATATCAGGTTAATATTGTTGAGGGTGGGGTCAGAGAGGAGGAGTTCACCTGTGATATGACCACTGGACAGGTGAGGGCAGAGAGGAAGTATCTTTGGAAAGGAGCTGCTAGTGCCTTCTAAAATTTGGCCCTCCAGAAGGAAGCCCCAATCACTACTCCCTAGTTATGGCTTTGGTTTCATGGTTCTCAGACTGATCAGTTCTTCTGTGGTAGAGCACCAACATAACAGATATTTGAATTGCATTTCTGGTCTACTCCTACTCCTACTGTGGCATTAGAGTGGACATCACCAGAACTTTAAAGTTCCACCTTTAGTAACCTCCCCCAGAAACCTAATATGAATAAGTAAGAAAGGTAACAACAAGCCTTTATTGAGGGTTTTCTAAAACATTAATCATGTTTTACTTTTTATATTTATTATAAATATTTATTATAAAACAACCAAACCTTTATTGAGCGCCTTCTAACTCCAAAGTGCTGTGCTAAGCATTAGAGGTATAAATGGAAAAGAGAAATCTACCAAGCAGGGCACATTTTCATTGGGGAGGCAACACATATGAAAGATCTCAGCACCAAGTTGGAAGGGAAAATCCTTTGGTCCTTGGGCTGTAGCAAAACAGATGATAAAGCATTTTGTTTCATATCATTTCCACTGATAAAGCCATTCACATTTCTGATGTTGAACCATTGGAAAGTGCCATGGTCTTGGTGGCAAAAGTTCTCTTTTCTAGGTCTTCAGTATTTTTGGCTGCTGAGAAAGCTGGTCAGTATTTGAAAGTAGTGGCTAAAGTGTTAGTGGTGAGTGAAGAGAGGTGGCTTCTTGTACAGTGTCTTAACATGGTTAGACATATTTTAGAAATATAAGGAATATGAACTTGGCAGTCATGTAGAAGTGGTAGTGTAAAGAGACCAGAGGCTAGAAGATCAATTGAGAGACTCTAGCCGTTGATCAAGCAAGAGGTAAAGGGAGTGTGAACTATGGTGCTGGCCAAAGGGAGTGTGAACTATGGTGCTGGCCAAACGAGGGGAAATAAGAGGACAAAGGCAAGAGATGTTTCAGAGGTAGAATTCATAAGACTCAACAACTGATGGGATATAGAAGGGAACACAAAGAGACTTGAAAGAGCAGGAGTTTGTGAACTTGGGTAACTGGAAGGATAGTGGTGCCCTTGACTGGGACACCAGTAAGGACTTAGAACTCCAGTAGACTCTAGAGAGAAAAAGATAAGGGAAGAAAATAAGTAAACATTATTGTATGACAGGGAAATAGCACCTACCTTGTCCCAGGCAATGTGCTGTTAGCTCTTTTTTTTGTTCTGGAAACTATCTCATTTGATCCTTACAAAAACTTTGTGAGATAGGTGCTACTACTGTCCCCCATTTTATAGTTGAGAAAACTAAGGCAAACAGAGGCTAAGTGACTTGCCTGGAATCACAGAACCAGTTAGTGTCTGAGGCCAATTTAAACAGAGGCCATCCTGATTTCAAACCCAGTGCCATCAGCTGCCTCCACTGGAATATATTACTTAGAAGTAGAGTAATGTGACTTCTAGCAAGCACATTGTTTGCTTTGTCCTAGAATAAACAAGTCAACAGAATAAGGATAAGAAGCATTCAGTTTTCAGAAATGAAAACTATTCATGCATGTTTGTGCTTCTCAAAATAAATGGCAGTTTGTCTATAATATTCACTCATTATTATTCCCAAGAAAAAGATTTACCATGGCTGAAAATCTCATGCAGATAATAACAGTGAGAAGCCCATTTTGCAGAACTGAAGGAAGGTCATTCAGTCTCATCTAAGCAGTTCCTCACATGACAGCATACAGAGCAAATATTCATCCAAATATATAAGGAGCACAAAAGGGATAAAGTCAGATAACAAAAAGAAATCCCTGAATCATCCAACTCTGGGAATTCAGTTGGAAGTTCAGAGGTTCCAAATAACTTCTAACATTTCACCTGTACAATTACTTCTAATACAACTTGTACAACTTGTCGAAAAATATGTACTTCCAAGGATGGAATTAATGAATCGACTACAAATTTCATTTACAAAATTAGATGGGAAGTATCCATGAATATTCTTGGAATTCATAATTTAAAGATATGGTGTTAGCTTGGTTGGTTAAAGGGGGATTCAACAAACTATGGCCCAAGGGCCAAACCCAACTTGTTGTCTAAGTTAAGGAAAGTTTTTTTTCCATTTAAAAAATAAAATAGTGGTCCTGTGGGCCAGATCTGTATCTTAGGCTATAGTTTGCCAACCCCTGGGCTAATGCACCAAATTCAAGACCATGAGTTTACTCCCCACATGGACCTATAATTTTATTCTCTATATAAGCTATTAACTTTGCTTTATCCATGATCACAAATATTAGATATCTCCAACCATGAACCATGTTCATGACGGAGACAAAGTGAAAGAATTTACATAGTTTAGCTCATCAGTACTCCTAGAAAATAATTCAAAATACGTATTAACTAGTGGAGAGTCAGTAAACATCATTAAAAAAATTTGGTACACAAATATAGGTCATGTTTCAAAGAGGGTTTAAACTTACATGGACCCAGGTTCATATTGATAGCTAGGAGCCAGCCAGAGAGCATGGGACTTGAAGCCAAGGAGACAGGTACAAATCCTGCCTCAGATAATAGCTGTGTGACCATGGACAAGGCATTTGACAACTCAGTTTCTTTGTCTATGAAATGAGGAAAATAATGGCACCTACCTCACAGGGTTTTTGTGAGGACCAAATGAGATAATGTATGTAAAATGCTTTGCAAATCTTAGAGCAACATGTATGTATGTATGTATATGTGTGTATACACATATATAAATTCTAGCTTATATTTATTATAGCATTATGTATTATTATACACTAAATAGCTTATAGAATTTTCAATAATAGATTACCTTTATAATTTATTTTTGTTCCTATTTTCATAAATCAGGAGAATTGTGAAATTAGCTTAAGCTTAGATTATTGAGTTTCCAAGAATGCTAACAAATCCAGGCTAAGAATAGTATTGAAACAATAAAGCATTTATTCAGGACAGAAACAAAAGCTGAAATGACATGCAGTGATTCCATGCCACATCACCAGTGAGTACATTCTCATTCCCATCCCCCAAGGTATTTTGGATCACAAAACTCACTAAACACTCAAAGCATCATCAGAGCAGATCTGAACAGTATCTCTTTGAAGCCAGAGGTGTTTGTTTTCTTTCTTTTTTAAAATTTCCATGAAGGCAGCTCCTCCATCATTTCTGCTTGGGATCATATCCTAACAGAGTCTATAGCTCCATCAGAGCAGGATGATTTCTCTCCTTCCTCTGTTTACATGAGAATTTGGCTCTGTGGCTGACCCAACAGTTAAAGTTATTGCTGCCAACCATTCCCAAATCATGGATATTTCCATTGCTAGCTCATTGAACCATTTAGCTGTCTTCCCTTTCAAAGAAATCTTTATTTCTTTCTACTCAATTTTTGTACCATAGGTACCCCGCTACATGAGAAATGGAGACTTCTCTCAAGGAATGCCTGCACTCTCCATGTGGATATCCTAAAAGATGTCCTTTCCACATCAGACACACCTATTATACAAAGCAGAGTAATTTATCATTAGGCAGGCTGGGTGGTACAGGTGGATTGCGGGCTGGGTCTGGAATCAGGAAGATGCCTCTTCATGAGTTTAAATCTGACCTCAGACACTTACTAGCTATGTGACATTGGGCAAATCACTTAGCCCTGTTTGATTCAGTTTCTCATCTGTAAAATAACCTGTAGAAGGAAATGGCAAACCACCCCATCATCTTTGCCAAGAAAACCCTAAATGGAGTCATGAAGAGTTAGACACAACTGAAAAACAACTGGACCTGGACCTGTGCACGAATGTTTGTATGCACATTACTATGAATGTAGAAAGTCATTCCTTTCACCTGAATGACCACAAATTACCAGGGATAGCATGATTATAACCCATAAAATATCCCTAGGAGATATGAATAGTATTAGGGCAAAGATGGAATTCATGTGCTAGTTTCATGCTGTAGACAGTGAGTTCTTTGAGAGCAAGGATTGGTTTTCTTTTGGCGGTGGTAGTTGTTTTGTCATTTCCCTCGCACTTAGCACAGTGTCTGGAACATAGTAGGTGCTTAAAGAATGCTTATTGTCTTGATCAACTTTATCTAATTCCCCTACTAAACAAATATAGGGTGTGTGTACCACCATCCAATAATCCAAGAAGTTCTCGGATAGGTGTCAGGAGACTTGTATTCTAATACTAATAATTAGTTATATCACTTTGAACAAGTCAGGGTCAACATTAATAGAAAAGTAGATTTATATGAAGGCAAGTTGGAAAAAGTGGGGAGTCACACTGGGAAAAAACCCAGAATTCAACTCTCTGTCTTAGCTTCAAATAATGAAAAATTTCAATATCTTGGACTGGGTTCATGAGAACTAGAATTTGTTAGCATTGGGTTCAAGTTCTGGTTTGCCTACAAATGTGATCTTACACTAATTACTTCACCTATCTAGGATTCAATTTCCTCATCTATAAAGTAGGGAGATTGGACTAGATTGTCTCCAAAATTCTCTGGCACCCCTTCACAGACATTCTGATCCATGAGTCAATGGGGCTCAGTAAGTATTATTAGTCAAATGCTTGTGTACTGGCTGGACTGATAGATGTCCTGGGACTAGCTTCTTGATATGCTGGCCCATCTCACTGCGTCAATGACTCATCCCATTGGCTCTAATTCCAATGTTACACACCCTGACTATTGTCCTTTACTGTTCAGTCATTTTTCAGTTGTGACTCTTCGTGACCCCTTTTGGAGTTTTCTTGGCAAAAATACTGAAGTGGTTTACCACTTTGTTCTCCAGCTCATTATACAGATAAGGAAATGGAGGCAAGTGGATGAATTGACTTGCCCAGGGTCCCACGGCTTGTAAGGACTGAGGCTGGATTTGAACTCAGGCCCTCCTCACTCTAAGCTTGTCACTTTTATCCTATGCATCCCTTAGCTGCCCTGTCCAAAATGCTTACCATTCTATTTGTTGGCAGAAAAAGATGAAAAACTACAAATATTCTCTCTCAGTTGGAAGTGTTATTTTATTGATTAAGAGAATCATTTCCATTTACCAAGATGGCAAGCAGGAGGGAGAGCCAATGTTCAATAACTTTTGACTTAGACAAAGTGATGCCAAATTGAGTGGTATGTTCCCACTAGACAAAAGAGGCTCACCACCTTTTCACCTGTGAGGAGTCAAGAAATCCCAAAGATACCCTGAAATCCTGGTAATTAGTCTGCCCGCATTTTTCTAAACTGTTGGACAGCCTCCCTCATGTTCTGAGAATCAGTAAGGAATCAACAAGTCAGCTGTCAATGCCAAGGGGCAAACAGAAAAATGTTAGGGTACTCAGTACTGTTGCAGTAGAAGCAGCGCCCTATCATCTCTACTCATTTAGATTCACATTTGAGAAGAAAAAAAGTTTGTTTTTTTCAACTTTTTTCTTATTCTTTCTCTTAAAGCTAGCATTTTCCTAAACCTGCAGTGTTCCACTTGGAATTTTGTATTTAAATAATAGTCTGGAAAATTGTTCAAATTACTCAGACAGGAACCATAACAGTCTCACACTCACACATCCATCTTCTCCTGGCAAGCCAAGACAGTGATTCTAATCCAATAGACTCAATACACTATGGTTAATATTCTGGAGCAGACCACCAGCCAGTATATTAACATTAGAGCTAATTTCTTTGGAGAGGAGATTAAAACAGCTGCAGCCTTGGATGCCAACTGTTTGTGTTTGTCAGAAAATTTCTTTAAGTTGTCTCTTCAAAAGAACCCCACTACAAGAGCCGGTGTTTCAGGAGAGTTCCTAGTTTCTTTATCAATGCCAAGAGAGTTGGATGTACAGGAGCTTGACTTAAGCCCTCCTGAAAACCTAAAAGGGAACTCCATGTAGATAGAGGATGGACATGGGGAGATTAAAATGCGTGTTAAGACAAAGGGAGCCAGAAGCAGCAAAGCTAAAACCAGAGCAAACACATGCTCTGGAAAAGCCAGCCTTCTCTAGCCTCACTAGATCAAATATGTCTCCTTGACTGATGCTTGCATTTTCTCCTCTCCCAGAAAAGTTTCGTTTTTAAAAGTCAAGTTGATAGAGAATCATGGAGGTTGCTTAGCAACCAACATGCCAATATTATTTGGTTCAAAAATGCCAACACCAGCACATCATTCGAGTTGTAATTTTTCATTCATTCATTTATGTTCAGGGAGCAATTGTATAGGCACATTTTATATGTATAAACACACATGCATACATAAAATACCCCACACATATGTATATATGTGTGTGTTTATGCCACACCCATACATATGTGTGCATATATATATATATAGCTGTGTGTGTGTGTATAATCATACACACACACATATGTGTACACTTTAGATTAAGGGCTTTTTATGACATTTCCAAGAGATGTTTTCACAAGAAGACTTAAGTCGTTTACAAACTTCACAACATCCTGTATATTCACACAAATTCCAACTCTGATACCTTCATTTGGATGGGCCTCAGTATAAGGATCCAAAGCATTTCCTCAGCTGGCCAGGGAGAGAGGAGTAGATGCATCTTTCAGATAAATATGCAAACCTGAGTAAAGAGCAATTACTGCTTATAATCTTTTCTTTTCTTTTCAAAAGCCTCAGTTGCTGCAGTGATACCCAGGCTCATAGATGTAGAGATGAAAGGGACCTCAGATACTATCTAGTCAGACTTACATATTGGTGATAATCCAGCCCACATCCTCTACTCCAATGCCAGTACTTTCTTTTTTTTTAAATTTAAGTTTTTTTGATGTTGGGCGGGGGGGCTTCCATTAGAAATCTTTACTGTTTACTCTCACTTCATGTGAGGTCTCATGTAACAAAGTAAGATAATTAAGACCAGTGATCTCATCTGAAAGTGCAGGCAACATTTCACAACTGTCATGCCACCCCACCACTCCCATCTCTCTATTTTCACATCTACAGAAATCTATTTTCTCTCCCTCTCACACACCCCCATGCACCACCCCCTCCACAGAGGAAAGAAGAGAAAAGGCAAGGAAAGAAAAAGAGTAGTTAGAGTTCTGGACCTGAGTTCAAATTCTACCCAAAATATTTAATATTTGTGTGATACTAGGCAAAATATTTAACTGTACTCAATCTCTTTCTCTGAATTTTTCTCACCTCCTTCACAGGGTGGCTCTGTGGATCAAACATGATAAACACATATAAAGTACTTTGCAAACCCTAAAGTATTCTGTAAATGCTGTAATTGCAATAATGAATGTGATGAAAAAGATATTTTAAAATCGATCAACAAGTATGTATTAAAGGTTTACTATGTTCCAGGAACCATGCTGAGTGCTAGGGGAAAAAAAAGAAAAGCAAACAAGTTTCCTGCCCTCAAGTTGATTAAATTCTAAGAGAGGAAGCAACATGTATAAAAATCAGTATATGTGTAGAATACATACAGAGTAGAAGGGAAGTAAACTTAGCAGTCAAGGCACTGGAAGCTGGGGAACTAGGAAAAGTCCCCTATGGAAGGTGATGGGTTGAAGTTGAATCTTGAGGGAAAGCAAGGATTCTAAAAATTAGGGATGAGAAAGGAAAGATGGGGGGAGAGAGAGAGGAAGAGAGGGGGGGGAGGAAGAAAGAAGGGGAGAAAGAGAGACCAAAGGTGAGATATTGACTGTAAGAGAGAGAGAAACAGAGGAGGGAGGGAAAGAGAAGGAAGGAAAAGCACCAGTTGTACATGATTTTGTTTACAGAAGAAACAGGGGAGATCAAGAAAAGGATGAGATTAGGCAGAAAGGAGAAAAAAGATAGGAAGAAACAGAAAGAGAGAGAGAGAGAGAATGAGAATTTTCTGGTAAAAACAGGGTGGAATGAAATCAAGGGTACCTAAAGAGAGGTTGACCTCAGCAAAAGGAAGAGTAATCCATTTATTAATGAGACACTTGAGGAGAGATGGCGATGTTAAGGGGATCCAAGATGAAAAGAGTAGAAAAAAGGGAAATATTTGTATCAAATGGCTTCAATTTTTTTTCATTAAAGCATGAAGTGAGGTCTTCAGTGGAAAGAGTGGAGGGAGGTGCCATGAGAGAAGGGAAGAGAAGGTTGGGAATAAGATGTTTCAGTAATTAAAATAGGGGCTGAGGGAGGAGTAGAAGAATTGCCTTGCTGCAGTGAGGGAGCAGTAGAAATCATGTAGCACAAGCTTGTGATGGACTCAGTCAGCATCATCTCATGACTGTTTACAACTCTGTTCAGGAGGGTATGAGGAACAGTGAAAAAGACAGATAGTGGAAGTAATCTAGAATTGGGATTTGGCATTGTCAATAAGACAGAGGGAAAAGAACAGGATAAACTTGGTCAGCAAAGGGTCAAGACTATAAAAGATGGGGAGCATAGCCCATGCAGGGGCGATGGATGGCCCAAGAAAGTGCTAAGAGGTGTGGAGGTTGGAAGTGATGAAAAGGATGAAGAATTAGGGTCAGGGATAGAAATCAAAAGGAGAGGTGGACTGGGGAGGAGGGGTGAGGGTGGGGGGTGAGTCATAGCTCTATCAGTTACTATCTGTGTAACCTCAGCCAAAGTCACTCCCCCTCTCTCAGACTTAGTTTTCTTAGCTATAAAATGGGTTGGTAATAATACTTGTGCTACCTACCTCAGAGGGTCATAGTGAGAATCAAATGAGATAACATTATGTGAAGCATTGAAGCCTTAAAGCACTATGTAAATATGAACTAAAAACAACCAACTGTTATTCCGTGGGCCCCAGGGTCCCTGGAATCCTGTTAAGAGTCAAGAACCAAATTTAGCTCCCTTAAAAGATACCATAGGATCATTAGTATTATAGGTATATTGAATTGGAAGGGTCCTTAGAGACATCTATAACCCAATCTGGAGAAATATGTGCATGGTACGTTGGATAGATCACCAGACCCAAAGTCAGAAAGACCTGAGTTAAAATCCAGCCTCAGGCACTTAGCAACTGTCCCTGAACAAATCATTTAACTTTCTGTCTGTCTCGGTTTCCTCAACTGTAAATGAGGATAACAATAGCACCTACCTCCACGATGGTTGGGAGGACCACAGGAGATATTTGTAAAATGCTCAGCACAGTGCCCAGAACATGGTAGGCACTTGATAAATGCTTATCCCCTTCCTAATCAGGACTGGTGTGCTTAAATTATGCTATAATTTTGTGCATCCGGAAAACACAAGAGCCCTTCCTGCCCCTCCCCCAGGAGAGTTAAGGCTGCTTTGCAAATGAAATCATACAAAACAGTTAGCTCAGAAACTTGAGCAATTTCTTGAAATCAAATATTAGATCAACAGGCCTACTTAATCCTGTGCATTACATGAAAGGCTATATGTGCCTTGCTTTCAACTACTTAGTGCAGGAAATTTGGAGTCATCCTCAATTCCTTGGTCCCCCATGCTATACATGGGTATGTATATGCATCTGTATATATACAAACATACGTGTGACATACATCACAGCATATATACACATATATGGATATATAATCCATAAAGTGTATGTACATATGGTGTATATTATGTCATATACACACATACACACACACATATATATGTACACATACCTATATGCAATTAGGTGTCAACTCCTATGTCTATCTCCACATCTCCCCTAATCTTGTTTATTTATTCACATAGTAGGCACTTAATATTGCCCATATTGGTACTTAATAATGCATGCAGATTAATTGACGATGACATAATAGAACATTGTCCTCAGATGTTCCGGTGTGGTTCCAGGCCGGTTCACAGGGTACTTTTGGTAGCAAAGAAGAGTCCGTGCCTCGCTTCCCTGGGAAGCACAGGCACATGTATCCCCACACCTCCAGACCTCTTGTGAAAGTTGCATTATGCCGATAGCCTTCAGTAATTCAGTTCCTGCCCTAAAGCAGGAGATCTGATTTCCCTTATCTCCACTTGCATAAACACAAATGTTATCATTACTCATACACCCAATGTGACTCTGTTTGACCAACACAATGGAAGTCTATATGCTGTAGTACTCACTATTACCTCTGGTTAAAAAGAAAAGGGGGAGGAGAAGGGAGGTAAGGATCAAAGTGGGCAGGCCTGCTGAATAAGGCTTTCACAAGGAATTATGGCTTACACTGTTTTATACTGCTGCCAAAGCCAAGTGTTTGAAAGTCTTCTACGGGCAGCTTCTCAGGTTTGTATTTTTTTTTTTTGGTTTAGCATTTTCTTTGTTGTTGAGAAATGTTTAGGGCCTGTGTTTTCCAAATTTGAAAGCCAGAACTAATGCTCTGAATGCAGAGCATGAAATAATGGAAAACCAATAACAAACAAGGACCTGAGGCAAGAAAAAAACATAGTGACCAGAGTAATGCTGGCCCTTTGGAAGAATAATGCAGAATTCTAGATTTGAAGTCAGAAAGCATGGGTTCTAAGCTCTACTCTATATTTACTAACATGTGAAAATGGAGTTGGTCAATTTCCCTCTCAGTGGGCAGGTCGGGTGAGAGCCCAGGCAGTTTCACCACCGTAAAATAAAACATTCCTTCCCACAACCCACTGCCAGACTTCTTTTACCTGCCCTGCCACGGAGCCTTCTCTAACACTAGGTTCAGGCTGCTGCCTTGGATCCCATCACTCACCTCCCATTTCTGTGGTTTTGTGATCTTCTCCAGCCCACTTCTGGGACATGACGCCCTATAACTTTCAGCTCAAGTATTTCTCCAAACAAGTCTGGCACCTCTCCTCCTCCTCCGACTTCCGTACCGCTACATGATCCTGACCGCTAGGAAGCAGATGTCCTCCAGTCTCAGGATATAGTATCACCTGCCACAAATCCTCCCCTTCAAGGGAGGATCTTAAAAAGTCTAACCACTTAACTTCCCAAATAGACCTCTCTCCAACTAGCTACTCAGCCTTGACTCATCGCTTAATAGTTTACTACTCCACTCCCTTATAGTCTCACCAGTCCAACAATTCTGAACCACATCCCTGGGTATCCCTAACATGCAAATTCCATCCCCTCACTTCAATTAACCTCAACCCTACTGCAGCCCATCTACCTCAACCCTATTCCAGTTTCCCATTCCAAATCTGCCCATCGTGGACCTGTAGTCAGGAAAACCAAAGGTCAAATATGGCTTCAGATACATACCTGCTATGTCACCTTGGAGAAGTCATTTAATATCTATTTGCCTCAGTTTCCTTCTCTGTGAAATGGAGATAATAATAGCTACATAAGCAATAATGATAGCTATCAAAGTTTATCACCCAATCCAGATCCTGGTAGCCATTATCTATCAAATCCAAGAACTTTATCTATCCTTCCTTAATAAGTTCAGTGCTTGAGTTATAGTTTTTCTGTGCATGGCAACTGCTGGCCTTATATTAAGGGACTTTAAGATATTTGTTCATGTTCCTGCAAATATCCCAACTTCCTAGCTCCTTGTTCTATTCAGTTCCCATTCCCTGCTCCTCTGTTCTATGTCAGCTACACAGAGAAGCTCATAATACCAAATTTTGAGATTGTTTTTTCTGATCATAATATTTATCATTCCATTTCCCTCTTTGCTTTATAACCCTGAACAATTCTTCATCTTTTCTATGACTTTCATTCCCTCTACTCCTTAATTCTTCCTCAAACTATCATCCCTGCTCAAGCTATACTCTCTCCCCTTATCTCCAGCCCTGGATGAACCAGGTCAATTGTACATGTGAATCCTTTGCTCTCCTGTCCTATGGCAGACCATGACTTACTAAATCCCAGCAATGGACTATTCCTACCATCCACCTCCTTCTCTTATACTTATATATGGCTCAACAGAACCAAAAGAAATCCAAAACCAGACTGATTGGGTCCACAAATTAAGTTACCTAACTTCAACTAGGTCCTCTCTACAACCAAGTAATCATTCTATCCCATCATCAGTTTTCTATTTCCACTCTCCATAGCAGTTGTTCCAAAACCTTCTTCTCAAATCTCCCACAACATATTCACCCACAACCCCCTCAGCTGAGGATTTTACCTCATACTTTACCCAACAAAAGAAACTATTAACCAAGACCTTCTCCATCTCTCTTTATCTCGTGTCACTCAGCCATTCTCCCCCACTACTTCCTCTCTCTGATTAAGAGTTGGCACTTCTTACCAAGGACAATCCTTCTGCATATACCTTTTTTTAAATTAAATTAATTTATTTGTTTTCAATTTTCAACAATCACTTCCATAAGTTTTAAATTTTCTCCCCCTCCCTTTCCCCTCCCTCCCTGAGACAACATGAAATTTTATATGGGTTCTACACATACATTCTTATTAAACACATTTTCACATTAGTTATGCTGCCTAGAAGAATTAAAACAAATGTGAGGAACTGTGAGAAAAAAACAAAACACAACATAACACAAGAGAAAATAGTCTACTTCATTCTGTGTTCTGATTTCATAGTTTTTTCTCTGGATGTGGATGACATTTTGCCTCAAGAGTCCTTTAGGAATGTTTTAGATTCTTACATTGCTATGAAGGGCTACGTCTATCAGAAACAGTGCTCACACATTGTGGCTGCTACTGTGTATAATGTTCTGGTTCTGCACATTTCACTCAGCATCAGTTCTAAGTGTTTCCAGGTTTTTCTGAAGTCCTCCTGTTCATCATTTCTTAAAGCACAATGGTATTCCATTACATTCATATACCACAACTTGTTCAGCCATTCCCCAGTTGATAGGTATTCCCTCAATTTCCAGTTCTTGGCTACCACAAAAAGAGCTGCTATAAATATTTTTGTACATGTGAGACCTTTTCCAATTTTTATTATCTCTTTGGGATACAGCCCTAGAAGCAATATTGCTGGGTCAAAGAATTTACACATTTTTGTAGCCCTTTGGGAATAGTTCTAAATTGCTCTCTAGAATGATTAGATCAACTCACAGGCTCCACCAACGATGAATTAGTGTTCTAACTCTGCCACATCTTCTTCAACATTTATCATCTTCCTGTTTTGTCATGTTAGTAAATCTGAGAGGTGTAATATGGTACCTCAGAATTCTTTTGATTTGCATCTTTCTAGTAAATAGTGATTTAGAGCACTTTTTAGAGTATTTTAATTTTAATTTCTTCCTCTGAAAACTGTTTGTTCATATCCTTTTACCATTTATCAATTGGGGAATGACTTATATTCTTGTAAATTTGACTCAGTTCTCTACATATATTTAGAAATGAGGCCTTTATCATAGATGCTAGTTGTAAAAATTCCCAGTTTTCTGCTTCCTTCTTAATCTTGGTTGCATTGGGTTTGTTTGTACAAAAATTTTTCAACTTAACATAATCAAAATTATCCATTTTGCTCTTCATAATGTTCTCTATCTCTTGTTTGGTAATAAATTTCTCTGCATATACCCTTTTAACTTTTATTTTTCAATTTTTTTAACTAGCAAAAATTTATTTTTTCTCCCACTACATTATTGAAAAAAGGAAAATAAAACTCTTGTAACAAATATTTATAACCAAGCAAAACAAATTTTTGCTTTAGCTTCATGCACTCTTAATTCCATCCTCTCAGTCTTCTCCAGCAGATTGTTCCCTTTATCATCTTCATTCTCTCTCTTGTCTTAAATTTCACCCTATCTAGTAGTTCCTTCTCTGATGCCTACAAATGCCTCCTGACCCTTAAAAAAACCCTTCACTTTATCCTAACATCCCCAATATCTATTGTCATATCTCCATTCTTCTCAGCTAACTTCATGAGAAAACCATCTACACTAAGTAGGAATACTAAGTTCCTACCCTTAGCAAACTAAGTTTCCTAAATTCTTCACTAAACCCTCTGCAAACTGACTTCCAATCCCACCATTCAACTAAAAATACTCTTTCAAAGGTAACCAATGATATCTTAATCACCAAAGACTTTTTTCTACACCATCCTTCTTGACCAAATCATCCATTCTTGCAGCATTCCGTACTGTTGATCAGCTTCTCTTCCTGGAAATCCTCTCCTCTCTAGGTTTTCCTAGGATTCATCTTTTATAGTTCTCATTCTATCTGTCTGGTCACCCCCTCTCAGTTTCCTTTGCTCATTCTTTGTCCATTCCATGCCCTCTAACTCTGATAGTATCCCCAAGGATTTAGTCTGGATCTTCTCTTTCCCTTCTGTACTATCTTGCTTGGTGATGTCATCCTTCATGGTTCAATGATCATCTCTATACAGATGATTCCCAAATCTACATATCTGCCCCTTATCTCTCTCCCACCACAGTCCCACATCATCCACTGACTTTTCACCATCTTGAGTTGGATAACCCTCAACTCAAACTCAATATGTCTAAAACAGAACTTTCCCCAATACTTCCTAACTTTCTATTGGTTTTTCTGGTTATTGTTGTTTTAATGAGGCAGTCAGGGTTAAATGACTTGCCCAGGGTCAAACAGCTAATAAGTATCAAGTGTGTGAAGGCAGATCTGAACTGAGATTCTCCTGACTTCAAGGCCAGTACTCCATCCATTGTACCAACTAGCTGCCTCTGCTTTGCCTATTATTGTTGAGGGCACTGCTATCCTCGTAGTCACCTAAGCTCCCAAACTCTGTGCCATCTTCTAATCGTTTATTGTGTTTCTATCTTTTACATGTCCAAATGGTTGCAAAGTTTTTTCATTTCTGTTTTCACAATATGTCTTTTTTGAATCTTTCTCACCACTCACACATCCTACCATCCTGTTTCACATTTTTATAACCTCTCAGCCTAAACTATTGCAATAGCCTTCTAACTGATCTAATGTCTAAAACCTCACCCCATTCCAATCAGTTCTTCACTCAGCTGCCAAAGTGTTTTTCCTAAAATTTAGGAATGTCATGTCACCCCTTAATCAACTCCAGCTCTCTGCTCTCTGTAAGATGCATCTGTTTGACATTTAAAGCCATTCACAACTCAGCCCTTTCCTGTCTTTCTAGGCATTTTACACTTTAGTCTCCCACCTTGATGCCCTCCAAAATTCAATTACATTAGCCTACTTATGATTTCTTGTACAAGAAACTCTCTCTGCCCCCCACTCCCACCTCCATTCCTGGAATGCTTTTCACCTCTGAAGCCTAGTTACCCTCACTTTCTTCAAAATTCAATTCAAATCCTATCTTCTGCAGGTCTTTCCCAGTCCCCCAGCTGCTAGTGTCTGCCCTTTTGAGATGACCTCTGATGACTTTTTGTGTTTATTATGTATGTGCCTAGTTATTTACATATGTATCCCCTATTAAAATGATAGCACCTTAACATCAAGAACTTTTTTTTTTTAAAGAATTCCTCAATACTTAGCATAGTGCTTAGCACTTAACTAAAGGACAAGGAAGGAAGGAAGGAGGAAAGAAGAAAGGATTGGCCTATAATGTTCTTCTCAAAATGGAATCCAGATACCCATAGCAGTCCCTGAGACATTTTGGGGGGGTCTCTGAGATCAAAAATATTTTCATAATAATACTAAGTATTTTAATGTCTTGGTAAATGTGTATAGATACAAAACTCTTTGGGGAGTTCTCAACCACTTCTGAGAATTGAAAGGGTCAGAATCTAAGATAAATAAGGCAAAATAGTTAGAAAGTAGGGCAGTTTAGTAGAAAGAACTTTGGGCTTGGACTTGGGGAACCTGAGGTATTCTAATTTCTACTCTAATTTACTGTGTGGATTTGGGAAAAGCCAATTTCTTTTCCAAGACTTCAGTTCCCTACCCTAGAATATGAACAGGGAGGAAGTAACACAAAGCACCTCACAAGTTGTTATGAGTAAAATGCTTTGTCAACCTTAAAGACTGGGTGTTTGTAGGTTCTTCTCTGTAACCTCATTCCGCAGAAGAGTACAGAGCAGGTTAAGTTATTTACCCACTATTACTTGTTGGCAAAGCCAGGACTCAAACACATCCAGACTTTGATTCCTAATTTGTTACTGTTCCTAATACCCCAGGCTTTCTCTTTGAGAGTTTTCAAAGCAATTAAAAAGAACAGTCCAGAGCCTAGGGTTGCCCTGACCCAGAAAGTGATTGAAATTTGTACTGAAACCTTTGGACTGAGTTGACTCAAACAGCAGGAGGGAATAAAAGGAGGTGAGGGTATCCAATCTCTATAGTAACTGGCAACAACACTACTATCCCTCTGCTTTCTCCATTAGCCTGTCAGTTACTAGGAGGAGTATTCTTAATCAGTAGCTACTAGAGCCCAATATGGTGCCAGGCTATATGAGTTATTTGCCTGACCCAAACCATGGAGCTATCTATTGGAGAAAGAAGGGACCTCAGAAATCATTTAACCCAGGAGTTCTTCACCTAAGGGCATCATAGCCCCTAAGAGGACAGTCTGGTCCAACAAATGAGCTGAGATTTGCAAGGAAAGCTAAGACCAGCCAAAGGGGTTTGTTTTGTTGAACCACATTGAAAGAAAGGGCAAGATCAGAGAAGGCAGAGAAATACTTCCTAGGGTAGATGGATGATGAAAATTGATAACAGAAAGATGACAGAGATACTGTATTTTTGTTTCTAGTTTCTTCGCCCAAAAGTATGAACTTTGGGCTAGAAGGCAGAGAGCTAAAGGGGCTGATAGGGCAATGATTCCCAAAATAAGTAAGGAGATAGAGCACACCTCTTTTGTCCTTGTTGAAATTAAGTCACTTGGCTCAGTTCCTGAAGTTCTAAAATAACTGGCAAATATGATTGCTGGGTCACTGTCAGGGATATTTGTCAGGGACATTTTTCTTCTCCCTCTCCCCTCATCCTTTTTAAAACTGATCTTAATCTATGATAGAAAATGCTATTTTGGGAGTTTCATCAACAAGGAAGAACTAGTGGCAGAATAGAGATGAAGGGAACCTTGAAAAGAAGTGATGGTTGCATTTTTGGAACCTGTGGTTGGGAGGAGAGGAAAGACGACAGCCAGGCTGTGATTTTTAGAAGGCAGACTTCAAAGTGTTTGAAGAAATGGTGGAATGTTGATAATGAAGGACAGAAGGAAGAACTATTGAACTCTGTTTTTCTTTGCTAAAGAGAATAGTCTCGGAATTGGAAAGAATGGAATAAACATAGGTAATAGAGAGTTGAAACTCAAGCTAAGTAGAGATAGGGAGAGAGTACCTGGATGCCCTTGATGAATTCATGTTATCAGACTTGGACAAATAAATTGCTGGAGTCTTGAAAAAACTGGCAGATGTGACTGCTGGACCAATGCCCTTGTTCACTGAAAAATCATGGAAGATGAGAGGGATTCTGCCAAAGTGAAAAAAGGCAAATGTCATAATTTTCAGGAAAGAGAAAAAAATGAAATATATAAACTATACATAAATGAGCTAGCTTGACTTGGATTACTCATAAAATTCGAGAACTTGTTACTAAAGGGATAGTGAGAGGACATCTAGAAAAGGTAACCCTATAGATTCCTTCTCAGAAGAAAATTTTTCAATAATAGCAAGAATTCAGTTAGATATTAGTGAAATTTATGGATTCTCCATCTATCCATGGACCTCAGATTAAAAATGCTTGATCTAGCCCCACTCTCATATTTTGCAGAGAAGGACTCTAAGGTCCAGGGAAGTGGGAGGTTGTGGAATGAATTGGTGTGTAGATGGATAATTAGAATACAAAGTTTCTTGTTCTAGGTCCAGTACTCACCCCACTGTGCCACACATTGTCCCCAAAGTATGAAAAATTTTTCAAGGAATGTATTGTTCTGATGACTTCTTTCTCATGATGAATGCTTAAACAATATTTGTAGACTCAAAGACAGCCCTAGGAGCATTGAATATTATGGGGGGATAGAATAAAAGAAAGGTCTATTAACAAGTTATGTGACAAGGCAAGTTACTTCAGTTTCTTCATCTATAAAAAGAAGGGTGGGACTAGATAAAGGTTAGAGGTATTTTCCAATTCAGATATTGTATAATTCTGTGAAACACTAATGAAATGGTTAGGGTCAAAATGGTAGCATGTGAGTAGGCTTACTCTAAAGTTGCTTCATGGTTAAAATTATACTTTGTATGTTAAATATTTTCATTTAAATTTCATTGAGGTATAGAGGTGCCCCTTGAGTTCTCCAGTTCTAGCCCATGGTAGATCTATCCAAGGAGAAAAGGCTTCTAGTATATGCCTGGTGATAGCCTATATGGCAGTCATCAGAGGACCAGAAATCAGAGAAGCTTGTCATCAAAGGGTAGAAACTAGATAATGAACTCTTTACTTTTTTGGCCCCAGAAACTCATTAAGGCTATTTACTAATGCAGTGGTCTCCAAATGGTTTTGACTATACATTCATCTACTTTAAAAAAGAGAGAGAGAGAGAAAATTTTTTAAAATTAAGCACATTCCTCTATATGTATATATTTACTTATATTTAATCAATTATGTGTGCATACCATTGGACATTATGCAGATTATCAACTTATACAAAAATAGAAATGTTAGTAGCATGAGATACAGATGAAACAATATTGTATCCTAGAGTCAATAGGGTACCAATAGTTCGATTGGTTGGTTGGTTGGTTGGTTGATTTCATCAGTATAGGGGACTCTCATTCTGAAATTCCTTCTACCAATGCAAATTGGCCCGTGTTATGCAACTAATAGTCTTTGAGAGCGGACTGGGGCACTGAAAGTGATCTGATCAGGCTCACGCAGCCAGTATGCAGAAGAATCAATACTAGACCCCAAATCTTCCTGACTTGGACATCAGCTCTATATCCACTGGGAAACATGTGCAGTCCTTTGTGTATTTTTTTAAAAATAATTCATTTATTGAGTTTAATATGCATTTCTATTAATCTCTTGAGACAACACTCACCTTTTTTCTCAGTGGAACTGTTTCCTTTTGCTTCTTTAGAATTTAATTCTTGAGAGTTTACCCTACCTTCTTCTAAGCTGACCTCACTATAGAATTTTAGTCCATGAGATCCCATCCATCCCATATTCTAAGGTCCATGTCAAAGTATACCCAGCTTTAATCCCCTCAATCCCAAACTCTAGGAGAGAGTGGTCAGTTCCCTCCCCTAAGTTTCCTCATCTTTTTATACCCCAACAACAATTCTTTTCCTCTTTGTAAGAATCAGATCCAAAATAGACTTTTTCTTTGTTGGTTCCTCTACCTTGGGAAGGAAGAAATTATCACTAAGGCTAGGCATGAAGTTATTAACTGTTCTACTTTTGGCACAAAGAGAGTACCAACCAATCTTTAGATAATTGAAGTCACTCATTGCTGTTTTATCATGGCTTCAAGCCAAGCCTGTGATATTTCCAGAACTTCTCATCTGTTTCTTCTTCTGTCCAAAGAGGCCTATAGTAAACTTCAAAATCTATCTTCTACATAGCTGCCAAAGTGATTCTCATAAATTTTAAATTTGGTCATGTTGCTCTCCTACTCAATAAATTCCAGTCATTTCCTATTGACTCTAGGATAAAATATTATTTCATCTTTATCTTATTTTTTAAATTTGTATTCTTTTGTAAGTTTTTAATGTTTATAATTATTATAGTAGCATCTTACTATAATTTTACAAACACTTATTGAGTTAATATAAAAATATTTGGGGCAAGTGGTTTACATTTTTTACAAATAATGGTTTGTGATCAAAGAAGTTTAGAGATGACTGGTCTTGAAAAGAGGTCAGTAGTGTCTGAATCAGGGTGGTTGTTGTCTGAGTAAAGAACAGAGGAGAGACGTTGAAGAGGTTAAGTCAGCAGGAGCCTAGTAGCAGATTGGCACTGGGATTGGGCTAAGTGGAAGAGAATGAGAGTCAAGATGCAAATCTGCAAACCTGGGTGACTGATATGTATCTAGATTCCCCTCAGCCACTTGGGATTCCATTTTCTTCTTTGCTTTTACACTGAAGGTCTCGTTCCATTTTTTAAAACTGAACATTTCATTCTTTCAGACAACTGGGATGGAAAAGCAGATTTTCTTGAGATCCTTGAACTTCTAAAAGAAATAATGGTACCCATCTCCCAGGGTTGTTGTAAAGATCAAATATTTGTACAAAGTGTTTTGTGAATCTTAAAGCACTATATAAGCTTTACTCAACAATGGCAAACATTGTATACTCTGCCAATGATTGCAAAATTCTCCATACTGGGCTGTGCTGCTACATGTGATATCCTCGGTCCATTATCATTCCTGTTGCTCTTTGCCCTACTGTGGGTAACTGATGGATTAGTAAATTCTTTGATACTCTTCTCAATCTCCAGTCAGATAGTCTCTTTCCTTCCCTCACCACCAGCTAGTTAGGGCAATAGATAGAAAACTTAACCAGGAGTCAGAAGATTGACTTAACTGTCACAGACAGTTACCACCTCTGTGACCCTGAGCAAGTCCTTTAACATCTGTTTGCCTTATCAGTAAGATGGGGATAATAATAGTACTCACTTCCCAAGGTTATCATGAGGATAAAATAGGATAAGATTTGTAAAAAGTACCTTACAAGTCTTAAAGCACTATATAAATGCTAGTTATTATATTATTATATCACACAAAACTAGGTCTACACCACTTTTACTACTTACATTTTTTATCATAGTTATTTGTTCAATTGTATTATCTCCCATAGTAGACTAAATAAAATTTCCGTTCTAGTATTTAGTGTTGAAAGGAATCCTCTAGACTAGCAGTCTCCTTCTATGAGGAATATGAGACTATGTTCCAGATTGATTGATTCATTCATTCATTCAGTAAACATTTATTAAGCTCCTACTACATGTCAGGCACCATGCTAAGCACCAGAGACACAAAAAGAGGCCTCAAGGAGCCTACAATCCAAAGTAGAGAACAACATCAAAGCAAATCTACTCTAAGCAAGCTATAACAGAACAAATACGAAATAATTAAAAGTGGGAAAGCAATGGAATTAAGAGAGGTTGGGGTCCAAAGAGGTAAAATTACTTTCTTAAGGCTGTACAAGTAACAAATGACAAAGTCAGGATCTTTACTAAGGTTTTCCAATCTCAATGTCAAGGCTCTTCCCACTATATCTGTTATACCATTTGCCTTGGCTATTATATCTCATAGTAAAGTGCCTAGCACACAATAAATACCATAATACATTTATCATTAAAGAACAAACCTTAAATGAAAGGGAAAACCATACAGGCTATGCAGCAGAAGGTTCAGAGTTAGATCATCTCATAGATACCTTCTAGCTCTAAAGCTCCATGATCCTAAAGAGATGAGGTTTGTCAGGTACTCTTCAACTGTATTCTTTGACTAAGTTTGTGTCAGCCTTCATATGCAAAATTGAGTGTTTTTATTTTTTTTATCTTTTTTTAATAGTATAGTAGAATAGATTGGGGAGAGTTGTTAAATCTTAGTATCCCCCCTTGGATCCAACACCATGCAATTATGGGCTAGAATTCTCCAAGGTAACAGCAGTGTATGTTTTCTTGTGTACAAAGGATTCAATCAGTGAACTTGTCCTCTGTCATCACTTTCTAAGTAACCAGCTTATCGACCCCCAAGCAAGCTAACCATGAATGTCCTGGTTATTTCCATCATCTTAACAGCCAGTTCTAAGAAACAGTCAGTCAATACAACTGATTGTGCAGTCAATGAATCAGCCTAGAGAGATGTCACCTGTCTTTCTACAGTTTAAAAAGAGAGAATTGTGATAACTACTGAGCAAAATCCAAAATTTCCCATGTCATTCTTTCTGACCAGAAATTTATCCCTCTTGAGAAATCTTGTTAAGCAAATAATTCAGGTAATGTCAGCCTAAATTTTCTAGTTAAATTCCCTCAATTACCGGTATTATTCTGATAGCATATTCACCTTCAATATGTAGCTCTTATTATGTATCTGGTTCAGTCCCTTCTCCTTTGTACATTTCAGAAGAATGTAAACTTCATGAGGTAAGGGACTGTTTCACATTTGTCTTTGTATCACCCGTGACTAGAGGGCATAGTGTTTTACAAAGAGGAGAGAGTTAATTAATGTTGGTTGAATTTTCTTTAATAAGTTGCTTCTTCCTATGAAAATGTCCATAAGGGGAACTTCTGGCTAAGATCGTAGCTTGTTAAGGCCTACAAGAACCCAACCTCCTCAAAAATATCCCCAGTAAAGTGCTAAAAAATGCCCCATAAGGGAAGAGATATGGCTCTAAATTCCTTGATCAAGTCCAGGATTGTACAAGAAGACTGCCAGAAACCTTCGGAGCCTTTGAGTGGAAACAAGCCAGGAACAGACGGAAGGTACAATGCTGCCCAAAAACAGCAGGAGACAGAGCCAGACCAGTGCCCAAGCAACCCCACCCAACCCACAGCAGGAGATGCCAGATCAGCATCCAGCACAGGGTCCAGGCAGTCTATGCTAGAGTACCAACCAGCAGGAGGCAAAATCAGAACAGCACCCAGTCAGCCCACACACAAATCACAAAAGGAGACAGGACCAAGCCAACATCTTAGTAATGCAGTCCGCTGGCAGCTTAAGCCCAGACCACAGCAAGAATTATCCCCCAACAAAGGGTCAGGGCAGCCTAAGGGAAAGAAAAGTACATAGGTCTTTTAGGCATCCTTCCACCAGAACAATTGGCAACATCTGATTGGGGTCTATCAAGATCACAGCAAGAGATGGAGTCAATCCCAAGTTTGAGACTGTTCAAGTAAGTAGAGATAGAGAAGGGTTTGAGGTTAAAATCTAGCTTGAGTAACCAGGATATTGAACTGAAACCTAGTAATTCATGCAAAGGATGGTGACTAGGCAAAGCAACTATCCCCAGCACCACATGCATCCTGCCCACACCAATCAAGAATACTGGAAGGTGCAGAGGTCTAACTCAGGTGAAAAGTCCCAGTGCAGTTAGGAGTAACAGAGGAAAATGCTACACCACAATAAAGAAACACTGTGCATTGAGAGAAGATGAAGAGGGAAAGTCAGAAGAAAGAATTCCATAATCCAAAGTAGAGTCTCAGAGAAAATGACAAGAACAACATTGGGAAGAAATAAAGGTAGAGACACAAGGCATGATGGCAAACGAAATGAAAGAGAGGAAGAACAGGAATGAGAAGAAATGGGAATTCCAGGAGATCATTCAGTTACTTGATAAACATTTGCTAAATGCCTGCTGGTATTCTGCTGAGTGTACAAAGAAAACAAGACATCACTCTAGAAGATTGCACAATCTAATGAAACAACTCACAAATGATTATGCACAACCAAGCTATCTACTGGATAAATAGAAAATAATCAAGAGGGGCAAGGGACTAAATGGATTAGGAAAGGATTCCTGAAGAAGGTGGGATTTTAATTAGGACTTAAAAGAATTCAGGGAAGTCAGGATGTAGAGATGACAAAGTAGAGTTTTACATGCATGGGGAGAGCCAGTAGAGGGGACTGGAATGGAGAGATAGTGTCTTGTTGACAAAGATCAAGGAGGCCAGTGTCACAGGATCAAAGATAGGTGGTGGTGAAGAGATATAAGGTGTAAGAAGACTGAAAAGGTGAGAGTAGGGGACAACAGGCTATAAAGGGTTTTGAGTGCCAAATGGGGAATTTTTATATTTGATCCTGTCAGTGATAGGGAGACAATGAAATTTTTTGAGTAGAGGAATGACTTCATCAGGATACAGAAAAAACAACCCAAGAATTGGACTCCCTAAAAATTAAAGATGGGAAAAACAGAAAGCAATATAACTCCATAAGACATTAAGAAATATTAAAACCGAACCAAATGATTGTTGTGGGGGGCATTATTCAAGGCATATACTCAACTATTAACTTGGAAAACAGCTAAGGAGATAATCTGGGACTCATTGTACTGCCTAAAAATTGTGATTCCTTCCCAAAAAGTCTTTCAAGAAACCAAAAACAAAATCTACCCATATCTGTCAGAACCTGAAGGCAACATGAAAATACAAAGAATCCCCTACTCACCTCTTTTAAGAAACACCAAAATACAAACACCCATCATGCCACAGCCAAAATCTATGATTTGCATGTCAAATAAAAACTAAAGATTATAGGCAGCCATAATAAAAGAAATCAAGTACCAAGGACCACAGTCAGCATTATACAAGACTTGGAAAGCATTACTTAAAGGAGAGTCAATCTTGGAATATGGCAAAAGATAAAAGCTTACCACCAAGAATAAATTGCCCTGAAAAACTGAGTAGAACCTTAAAGGGAAAAAATGAAGTTTTAGTAGATAGAGGTCTTTCAAGTATTCTTGATGAACAGACTAGAACTGATTGTAAAGTTTTCAGCACAATCAAAGGAACCAAGAGAAAGACAGAGAAGTATGTAACATGAACATTTGGAAGGACTGATGCAAGGATGAACTACTTATTTTAGAATTTAAAAAAATTATAATGAAAAAAATCAAGTTAACCAACAGTAACCATGTTTAATTAAAATAACATTAGAACAATATGTAGAGGCATATTAATAAGTGAATTCTTTCTTTTCCTAACCTTGAATTCATTTTAGTATCATTTATTTACATAATACCTTACAATTTACAAATTATCTGATGTTAGCACATTCAAGTTTCACAATGATACTATGAGGTCAAGACTATAGATGTCATCTTCATTTGACTGAAAGGAAACAGAAGCTCAGAGAGGTTTAAAAAACATGCTTATGGTCACAGATCTAGTAACTGTTAGAGGTGGAATTTGAATACAGGTCTTTCTAGTGCCAAGTCTAGTAAGCACACTATATAACATGATGTCTTTTGAAGCAAGTCCCTAACTGTCCCACCATTGTTCCAAGTTTTTATTCTGCCCCAATTTTTCCAAATGTTTCTTCTTCCTAGGACTACCTGCATATCTTATTTTTTCATATCATTGATTTTCTGCTAGGGTTTCTAACTGATATAGTGGGTTTCTTGTTTTTAATTTTTTTTTTGTCCTTGGAATCCAAAACATCTTTCAATTTAGCACCATCTGCTACTCTAATTAATAGGCTGTTTACCTTCTCTGTGAGACTTTACAGCAATCTTTTGGACACTTTTCCTCTCACTTGGTACACATTGCAATTTTTCATTAGCCTTGGTTTCTAATCCAGTTTTCAATCTATTTGATAGGTCTCATCTCCAAGCCAATTTGAATTACATTTTTCTAGTAAAATTTCATGAGGTGCAAATATGCTCTGCTCAGGCCTGGAACAAATTATATCTCCAAAATTCCCCTCTGTCCACTCCTCTTATAATCTGAAAGGAACAAAAAAAAGAGCATTAATTTGGTATGCTTGATATAATTCATTAGTTCCTTATGAATAGTCTATAGCACTTGGGCTGCAGGTTTACGATATTTTCTCTCTTTAAAGATTTTTTCTTTTCCATTTAATAAATGTGCTACTTTACTGCTTTCATTAGCAGGTTTTCATAACAGATTGTAGAAATGAAATGGGAATGCACATAAAACCATCATGAAATACAGAATGAAAATGCATGGTTTGAAAGCCCAAATCACAAACACCATGTACAGTAATAAAGCAATTCACCACAGAAGACTTCAAAGTAGAGGGAGGTTAGTGAACAGCCCTTTTGTTGCAACTCAAACATTTATTGTATGTGTCCTTTGCTATGTTCAGTGCTTACTGTTAGAAGACAAAACAAAAAGAACCTTCTCCTAATACATGAATTCTCTTTGCTTTCTTAGCAAATATAGGCCAGCTTCTACAGCAAGGGTAGATTTGCTTGGTGGCTTTCAATGGCTTAGGGTCACAGGATCATATGATCTTAGAGTTAGAGCTGGACAGGACCTAAGAAGACATCTACTCTAATACTCTCAGTTTACAGTTGAAGAAACAGAAGCCTGGAGAGGTTAAGTGGCCTGCTCAGAATTACTCAGGTCAGAATCATAGATTTAGAGTTGGTAGGGACCTCAGAGAACATCTAAATCAACCCTCTTCATTTTACAGATGAGAGAGATGAAGTTCGGTGGGGTTAGCTATGTGCAAAGTCACAAACCCAGGAAGGAAGAGAGCTAGGATTCGAGCCCAAGTCCTCCAAATCCAAATCCAGCTCTCTTCATCATATCGCACCACAAGATCTGAGCATGAATTTCCCTTGTCCAGTTTTAGGGCTCTCTTTCCCTCTCCCTAACCTCCTTATTTATTAGCAAGGGTACCACCATCCTCTTTGTCACCCAGGTTCACAACCCAGGTATCATCTCAGTTCCTTACTCTCTCTCTAATTCCATCCGCATATCAAATTAGTAGCCAATTCCAGTTGATTATACCTTCACAATGCCTCTCAGATGTGCCTCTTCTCTGAATTGACACTAATATGACTCTGATGCAGCAGTGACATGGAAGACACTGGCATAGGACCACCCAACATGGTAGGCCTGCATCAAAGAAGGCGCTATATTCTATGAGCAAAGCAGAATTTCAGTAGCTCAAAAAAATGTGAAATGTGTAAATTTAGAGCCATCTCTACCACAAATGTTCATATGGACCATTTGTGCCCATCCCGTGGTAGAACCTTCTCAACTCATACTGGTCTGATCAGCCACACACGTTGTTACACAAGGTACACACTGTACCTTGACCTCAACACAGTGGTGTCATTTTGGTCCTCTGAGCATGGAAGACAACAACCACTGTGGTGCAGGCCTTTATACCTTTTGAGTGGTCTCCCTACCACAAGTCTTTCCACTACAATTCATCCCTCCATTCACCTACCGAAAGTAATCTTCCTAAAGCTGACCATGTCACTCTTCCTACCAAAATCCCAAGCAATAAATTCCAGCATCCTAGGATCAAACAAAAAATTTTCTGTGTGTACTTGAAAGGCCTTTATGACCAGGCCCTTTCCTACCTTTCCAGGCCTTCTTATCCTTTCTTCCCTTCCACCATGAGCCAATAAGATTCTACATCTCTAAATCTGAGTTTTTTCTCTGGCTGTCCCCCATGCCTACAATACTCTCTATCCTCATCTCTAACTTCTCTGAAATCCTTCCGGACTCAGGTTAAATCCCACCTTCTGCAAGTCTTTCCTGAGCCCCCTTAATACTAATGCTTTCCCTCTGAGATTACCTCTAATTTTTCTTCTATATAATATTTTATTTGTACATGGCTGGCCCATAGCAGGCACTTTATAGATGCTTATTGACTCAACTTGATAGAAGAGTATAAGTAGGCAGGTGATTGAGCACTAAGCACAAGGACATACTCTGGAGGTGGATTTTAAATGAAATCACTGATGGTTTGTTTTTTGGTTTGGTTTTTTTTTTGGTCTTTAGACTTGCTTATTTTCATAAGAACTAAGGTCTAATTTAACAAACACATTTAGTGTCCACTGTGTGTGGAGTACTGTTGGTCAGTAGGAAAAATAAATTAGTTAAGACAAAATTTCTGACTTTATGGAATTTACAATTCATATATGGTATATACAAGGAGTGGGGAATCTGCTGCCTCAAAGTCACATGTGGTTTTCTAAATTCTTAAGTGCAATCTTTTGACTGAATCCAAATTTTAGAGAACAAATGACATTGGCAATTGATTGTTTACGGGAGTGGAGTTAGAGAAAGAGTAAGGAACTCAGGATAACACCTAGGTTGTAAGCCTGGATGACAAGAAAGGCAGGGCTACCCTTGCTAATAAGATTTATTACTACCTATCTATATTATTAATATATCTATAATATAGATAGCTACAATATATAAAAATATGGAACGCAAAAATTAGAGGAAGCCAACAAATGGCTTGCCGTAAAAGTCCCAAGGGTAAGATGATCATTAGTAACTTAGCAATCAGAAAAGGCTTCCTGGAGGAGATAGTGTTTAAGTTGGGATTTACACGATAGGCCAAAATTCAACATGCCAAAACTCTGGCTAACTAAGGTTTCCAGTTAGATGGATTCCTATACCTTAAGATTTTTATATGTAGTCAGATGACTACACATGAATCAATTTCTGCTTTCTGTTTAGCATATAAGCCCATTCAGGAAATCAGGATATACTGTATATACTGTATACAAATATACTGTAACGCCCTTCCACATAGCACAGTTTATTAACATGAATTATTATTCATGTTATAGTAGCAAATATACAAGGCTAGGATAATAATGATGACAACCATAGCTGATATTTATAGTTATAAGGTTTTGAAAATGCTCCCTTCCCTCTACACTGTCTATATTCGTTTACAGTGAATATATCTTCAATGAACGTAGTTATCTGCATATTGTCACCCTCATTAAAATGCAAGCTCTTTAGGGCAGGGACCATCGTTGTTGCTTTTTTCTTTCTTTACGTCCTAAGTGCTTAACACAGTGTCTGTTGTAAGCACTCAGTAAATGCTTGTGACTAACTGCCATTATCTCATTAAGAGATAAGAAGAATCAGGGAGCTGGGTTCTCTAGTGCCAGACATCACCAACTTGCTCCACAACCTCTGTCGACTCACTAAACCTCATGGGTTTGGGAGCTTTCCTTCTGGGTATCTGTCAAAGGAAGACATTGGGATAAATAGACTCCACAGATCCCTTACAAGGAGAAAATTCTAAACCTAGGCTATGATTCCCATCAAATCTCTCCAAGTCATTTGGTCAAACAGAACAAAAGTGTGTGTGTGTGTGTGTGTGTGCGTGTGTGTGTGTGTGTGTGTGTGTGTAAGATACAATAAGTAAATAACAGAACTATGAAAGAAGTGAAGAGATTCTTTGGGAAAGAAGTTTGTTTTTTTCCGAACTATCATGTGATTTAAAATTTTTAATAATTTTTTCCCCTGACATATTTTTTTGGTAATTTTTTCACCATCCCAAAGTGAAATGTGATTTTTAACATCTTTAATGCTAAGTCCAAGACCTACCAATCAAACGATTTAAAACCACAATGAAAGCAAAGGGACTGTCTTTCATGAACGCAAGGCTACCAGCATTGGATCTGTCACGAAGAAAGAGGTAAAGAGACAGACCCCAAATGGGATGCAATGTTGTACTACTTAAAGAACCTTCAGGTTTGGTCTGGAAGGCTTTTTGTCTTCTTTTAATAGTTAACCCGACTCCTGCTCAGGAATCCAAGGTACTGAGGGGTCTATTGTGCAGCTGGGGAAAACTTTCAAAACCTTAATTACTGATAATCTAGGTTTCCACAGTAATATCAGTAATGCTTGGGTAATCCTCCTGGTTTCCAGCCCCCAGATGCTCCAGCCTAGCATCTGTCTTATCTGCAGCCCAGGACTGGCTCGGGTGTGCTGGGGAGTTTTTCCTTTTAATAATTTTCAAACAGCTTGAAAAAGTTTCCATCTTATCTCCGAGCCGAAGTGGTGTCACTGGCGGGTCCAAATACTCTAGTGCAAGTTTTCCCTCTCAGCTTGCCACAGCTGGATCTTTCAACCCAGCAGGGCTCCCGCAGAGATAAAAATGCAGCCTAGTTTAGGTCAATGATTAAATTGAAAGTTACAATATTACCAGGCCAGCTTAAGCCCAGAGAGGAGGGGAGCATGCTTTGAATTCTTTAAGGGGGTCAGCGCAGTGGCCACCTTCTCTGAAAACACAAAAGCAGGGGGGACCGAGGGGTGTAATTGGGGAAATCTCTGCTGGGCCTATCCCTGTGTTCTCAGTTTTCAATCTCAAGACAACTACTTACTGTCTCCAAAGCACATTTTTATCAGTGAATCGTATACTTATTGGCCTGTGGAAGAAATGCTTGTGAGTGAAACACATTTCTAAGGGGGGAGCCTGCCATCCTTAAAGCAGTCTGGAAGATGTGTGTGTGTGTGTGTGTGTGTGTGTGTGTGTGTGTGTGTGTGTGTGTATGAGAGAATGTGAGTATATGTGCATGCATGTGTAAATGTGACTATGAGTGTGACTGGAGGTATGTTTGTGTGTGAGTATGAAAATGTGTATATGATAGTGTGTAAGAGTATGTGTGTATGACTGTGTGTAAGAGTGTATGTTTGGGTGAGAATATGTATATGAGAATCAGTTTGTGAGTATATGTGAACATGACAGTGCCTGTGAATGTGTGTGTGTGGAAAAGTACGTGTGGGTATACGTATATGTGTGTAAGAGCCAGACTCTGAGTGTAACAGTGAATGTGTGTGAGTGTGTATATGTGTACGTGAGTATGAGTGTATATATGATATTGTGTGAGTGTATATGTATATGAGAGTATATACAGTGTATATCCTCACAGTATATACAGTGACTGTGTATAAGTTTGGGTGTGAATAAGGAGAGTATGCAAACATCAGACTGAGTGTGTGAGAGTATATATATGAGTGTGATTGAATGTGTGTGTGTGTGTGTCTGTAGGGTGGAGAAGGGGAATTCAGCAAACTACATAAAGAATTATTTATAGGGTGTATAGTTTGGGTGTGGTGAAAAGAGTTCACATCACTGAAGGTTAAACCCATCTGTCAGGGTAAAGTGCACTCTACACTGTTCTCTGTAAATCATATAAGGTTTTGAGGCAGAGTTTGGCTGAATTTAAAGTCCTGCCCCATAAGGGAGTGTTAAGTATGCCTGAGGATACAGCGTCTTGCCTGCCTAAAGAGCTGGGCAGCTCATAATTCACAGGCATGTGTGTGATATAACAGGCCCCTTCGGCTCTGACCCAGCAATCAATCAACAGGCATTTATTAGTCACCTACCAGGGGTTAGACACCGTACCGAGCTCTTGCTTCAGTCAAAAGCAAAACTGGTCCAAGCATTGGAGGAGTGTACAAAATGGAGCTTACACGCACATATAGAGGTAAAGACACAATAGAGATGAGATAACGTGGGAGGAGGAGAGTGGAAGAAAGACAATAGGACAGAATTCATGTAGATCAAAGGGTTCTTCACTTTGGTCTGTGAATTTTTTTTAATATTCTGTTCATTATACTTGGTTTATTTTATAAACCTATATATTTTGTTTTATGCATTTAAAAACAGTATTCTGAGAAGGGGTTCATAGACTTCACCAGAATGATTGCCCAAGCGGATCTATAGACTCCACCAGACTGACTCCCCAAGGGAATCTATAGACTTCACCAGAATAACAACTCAAGGGGTCCATGACACACACAAAATGTTTACAGAGTGCTGATTAGTGTAGAATAGATAGTGGCCCTTGCCTTGGTCTTACTGAGACTGCAAGCCTTCCCTTCAAATCACCAGTAAAGTCAAATCTGAAGGAAGGATCATTCATTTAGAGCCAGAAGGGACCTGGGAAGCCGTCTGGTCCCAACCTCTCATTCCACAGCAGAACCAACATTCAGAAATGCTAAGTGACTTGCCCAGAGTCACACAGGCAATAATCTGGAGAATTTTGGCTCTACTGCCAGAACTTAAGTCTATCACCCTGCATTGCCTCCAGAATAAATAAACTCACTTCCTCTCCCCTTTCTCCCCCTCCAAAAGATGTGCCTAGTCTATCAGCCCTATGTCTGAGTAGCAGAAGTCTGGTTGTTTCTTATGCTGGAAAGAGTCCATTATCCTCTGATAATCCACTTCTTGTACTTGAATAATTAAACAGTGACAGGAATCTTAAACAATCTTCTAATTACTAGCATATAAACCTGAATTACACCCCCTAAATCCCACTTTATGCTACAGTATTCTTCTGAGAGGTACGGGCAGTCAGGAAGGAGAGGAAGTTGAAAATAATAATTTCTCTTCAAGAGTAATGATGGAGGGAGTGTTACCATAGACAGAATAAGGGTTCCATGTTGTCCTTTGGATAAACAAAGCAGTCATGTTATGTGTGTCTTGGAAAGGTCACTGTAGGTGTAACCACATTAAGTGTGAATTTATTTTTACCTTAGGATCATAGATTTAGAGCCAAAAGGCACAGCAGATGTCACCTAGTTGAACCTCTGCATTTTACAAATGTGGAAACTGAGGCCTGCTGAGGTTGAGATTTCTCCAGGGTAGTAAGTGGCAAAGCACAGTTTCAATCCCAGGTCCTCTGAATCCATTTTCAGTCCTCTTTACATTGGACCCTCAGCTAGAAATAAAGGTATTTTCTTTTTTTCTTCAATGGTGGCAAATCTTATTCTAGGCTCTATGAAAAGCAGAACAGGCAAATTCCCATGATGTCAGGTTGAGTCAGAATCCAGGGTGTGGCAAACAGTTCCCTAATACTTCTAATTCCCTTGGAAAATGGTGAACAATTCCATAAACAAGGGTGCTCCTGAAGCTACGATAAGCATTCTTGTGCTTGAGGCAGGTAGCATGAATACCATCCTCAAATCCATTTTTGGGTTTCAAAATAAAAAGCCCTTGGGCATCATTCCAGACCAGGTCTAACGCAGGTTGGTGGGATGGATTTGGGTTAGGATTAGAATGACACTTTCAAAAGAATCATGGTCTAGCTTAACTTCTCCCATCTTGTACATCTGAAGATGATTTTTTGAATGCAAATGTAAGCTTTACAATTATCGCTATTCATTCTCACCATGTTAGTTTCGATCTATTTGTTCTTACCAGTGAAAATCTTTTGGGATCCAAATCTGTCATCCATTACCTTTCCCTCCTAGTTTAGCATCTTCTATAAATTAGATAATCCTACCATCCAAACCTTCATTCAAGCAACTGAGAAAAAAAAGTCTTAAAGCGTGCAAGGTCAAACAGAGAGAGAAATCTCTAGAGAGCTCTACTAGTGACCTTGCTGCAAACTAACATGGAACCATTAAGACTATTCCTATGATCCAGATATTCATCTGGTTCCTAACCAACCTAAATATATTTTCATCTAGCCCACATCCCTCCATTTTCCACAAGCAAAACCAGAGATGCTTTATGAAAAAACAAAAGTAGCATCTGATCTTAGAGAACTTATAATATAAAAAGAAATGTTAAATGTTTGTAAAACATTAAGACAGTATATGCTAAGTGTCAATCAAGAGAAATTAGAAGTCAAGGAGATGAGGGAAATCATATCTTCTTGGCAGGATCATACAATGCTTCACAAGGAGGTAAGATTTGATTTTTTAGCATGTGTCCTTCCATATCAGATCAAGTCTTAGTCCCTGAAAGTTAAAGGCATCAGTGAATAATATTTGTAATCATGAGAGATAAGTATATGTCTTTAGCTGACATGATGAGAGTGAATATTTTGGGAAAGGATCTAAATGGAGCTGTGGGTTGGAAAATGTCCAGGTCTGCCCCTGGATATGAAGTTCTGGAGGAAGGCAAAGTTCTCAGAAAGTTCCCTTGTTTTGTCTAAACAAGACTTTCTGCATAAATATTCCTTCTCTCAAACTTCTGAGTGCTGGTTATATCTTAATTCCATGCTACACCAGGCACACCCTAGAGAGAACATTGCCTTGACAAATTGTTTTGACTGTGGTTTCTCAATGGAGTGGGAGTGGGTATTTAGAAAGATCAACTCATCGTTTTTGTTTTCAAGCACTTCCAAGCACCCTACATAATGCCTTCACATTTGAGACCCCTTGGAAGCATTCTCCAATTTTTTCAATTACCTTGCAGCTCCCTTCTTCTTTTGGTGAGGTCTTCTTGATACTTGTATTTTTAGAGACTAAGGACTACCATCCTTCTTTCCTCTTCTGACTCTGCTTCTCATTCTTGGGACTTACCCACAATACCTCTTCTACCTTCTCACACTGAAAATTCCCTCAGTATCTGTGGCCTCATCATCTTGGAAATACCTCTGTCCCATGGCTCCTTTCTCCCATTGGCCGGTTCCAACCAGAACCTCCATCTAAGGCAGCCATCCTTCTTTCCTCTCCTTTCTGTGCTTCTGACTCTTCACATTTGCCAACATGTAGGTATCTCCTCTCACCTACATTCCTTTTTATCTCCTCTTTCAGGTGTCATCTCCCCCACTGGAATGTAAGCTCCTTGAGAGAAGAGGCTGAATTTTTGTTGTATTTTGTTGTATCTCCAGTGTTCAACACAGTAGTATATGGTAAATGTTTAACAAATGCTTGTTGACTTGACCTTTCTATTCTGACTGGTTTTGAATTTAGCTCCAAGAAGAAATATCCAAAAGCTGTTAGATTTCATTTTTTATTTTTCCTGATATAGAAGTAAGGCCCAGGTAAAGCATCAGAGAAGTTGTTTTTATAAATCATCCTCTCATCTTTTTAAAGTGAAATCTGTCAAAAAAAATCCTGTAATATGAAAACTAGGAGACATCTTAGAATTATTAAACACAGAGTCCTCATTTTCCAGATAAGAAGACTCAAAGCAGTCAAATGACTTCCCAAAAGGTCACTAGAGTAAGTTAGCCACAGAGCTAGAATGGAAACCAGAACTTGAACTGGGTAACAGAGGTGTTATCCTGGATTGCTGAAATTTAATGAGTTTTTACAATACTTAAACCTCTTCAGTAAAAACAAGTGATGTTGGGGCTTTTTTAAAAGCAATAATTATTAGTTAAAACTAAAAGCTACCAAATGGTTGTTTTCTCCAACCAAATTCTAGATGACCTCCTACCTAGCCCATTCCCCTCACTCCATATCTGATAAGCAATGATTTTATGGCATTGCAGAGCTACTACCTAATGGTGTAGGTATCCTAGGACCTCCAACTCCCCTGAAAAGAATACATTGGGGTGTACTGCCTCCTCAATCCCAACTGAATTCCAGTGCTTTTTGTACACACTGCCTCCATGTTACTTGTCACCCACTTGACAAACTTCTTTGGAAATAGGTACAAATTCTACTCCCATCTGTGTCTAACAGATTGTCAAGGGCCTAAATCCATCAAATGCACAAAGAATTTCAATAAGAAAAGAGTATGTAAACATATTAAATTTCTCATATGGCAAAGAAGGATGAAATAATGCCAGTACAATGAGAAGGGAAAGGCAAGGAAGGTAACAGAAGGGTTGATTCAGTCATTGATTATTTCGTGGAATCATAGATAGAACATCTGAATTTGGAAGGACCTGAAATAATATCTCATCCAACTTCTCATTTTATAGATGAGGAAACTAAGGCTAAGTTAAAAATATTTCTCCAATGGTGCACAAAGAATTTGCAGGAGAGACAGGATTAGAATCCAATTCTCTTGACTTGCACTAGTATGTTCAAAGCATGGTATCTTCTTGGGAAGATTGGAGGGGAGAGGGTTTTCACAAAGAAGGGGTATTCATGTTGGAAGATCTGTGATCTCATCAGCTTGGACACTCTTCCTCTCAACGTAGATCACAACTCTTCTCATTTAAAGCAGTTCTTGCATGTGTCTTCCCATGAATCTGTGAGAGGATCTACCCACAAACTAGAGCTCTTCCTCTGATTCATTTGCTCTTTCCAGGCAATCAGAGTAGCATAAAAGTTATCCATTTCTAACTGCTCACTCTTGATACAAATCTAATTCTTTTCTGTTCATCTGTGTCTTTCAGAATGTCTTTTTACTTTTCTTGGGCAAGTAATCAATGGAAGTATTCTCTAATTTGCTTATATCTACCACATATATTTCCATGGCACTTTGGGCTGACATTTAGTCAGTCACTGAATGAAATCATCTCTGTAGTTGCCTCTATCCTGATATCTTGGATGATCTAAACATAGGAGACATATGGGCAGGGGAGTTACAAATAAGTATAACATGAAGTTCTTGCCAACAGGAAATTTACAATAAAGATGGGAAGAAAAGACAGGTCCATCTAAAAATAATTACACTGATTATCCTAAAGTAGTATGTGACAAATGTCAAATGAGTGATGCAGATGATAAAGGTTAAGAGGATAAAGTCTCAGAGAAGATTTCAAAGATGTGGAATTTGATTCTGGGATAAGGGATAATTTGGGATAATTTTATTTTGGGATTCCTTTTATATCAGGTACTCTTACTTAGAAAGTGCTCACAAAAAAGTGATGAGATAGGTACTACAGAGATTGCTAGCATTGTTTTACAGTTGAGGAAACTGAGGCTCAGAGAGGCTAAATGACTTGTCCATGAGAACTTAGTAAGCACCAACAAACCCAGGATTCTTCTGATTTCAAAACCACTGCTCTTTACACTACAGCAGAACGCCTATCTTAAAACTGAAACAAGTCATCATCAAATAATGTTTTCAGCAAAGTGGGTAAGTACCTGCCATTATCTGATGCCATTGAGGCCATTTCCCTGGAGAGGCATCATCAGATTGAAACTGTAAGTTATGGACAAAGACTAAAGGAAAGCAAAGTCCTCAAAAAGTTCCTTTGCTTGGAAGGAAGGAAGGAAGAAGGAAGGAAGGAAGGAAGGAAGGAAGGAAGGAAGGAAGGAAGGAAGGAAGGAAGGAAGGAAGGAAGGAGGAAGGAAGGAAGGAAGGAAGGAAGGAAGGAAGGAAGGAAGGAAGGAAGGAAGGAAGGAAGGAAGGAAGGAAGGAAGGAAGGAAGGAAGGAAGTAGGAAGGAAGGAAGGAAGGAAGGAAGGAAGGAAGGAAGGAAGGAAGGAAGGAAGGAAAGGAGGAAGGAAGGAAGGAAGGAAGGAAGGAAGGAAGGAAGGAAGAAAGGAAGGAAGGAAGGAAGGAAGGAAGGAAGGAAGGAAGGAAGGAAGGAAGGAAGGAAGATTGTTTCAGAGAAACCTGAGAAGGTTTGTGTGAACTGATGCAGAGTGAAGTGAACAGAACCAGACTACTTTTTGTAATAACAACACCATGAAGAAAAGCAACTTTCAAGGATTCAGGAACTACTAGAAAGGCAATGAATGACCCGGGCAGATTTCCAAAAGACTGACAGTAAGCATGCTACCCATCTCCCACTAGACGAGGGATACAGAATAAGACATTTACCTTCAAACGCAACCAGCAACATGAATTTGTTTTGCTTGTCTATATTTGTTACAGGGAATTGGTTTGTGTTTCTTTTCTTTTCATTTGGGATATGGGAAGGTAGAAGAGGGGAACTAGTTATAAAAAAAATGACAAAACTAGGAAACATTTTTTTAAAAGGAGGGTCATTGAAGCTTTTTTAAAAAAAATCATAAAAGAGAGCAAAAAAGCCGGAAGAAAACAAACAGGAACAGCTTTGAAAGTTAAATGTTGAGTTGATTATATACTTGAAAGAAAATACGCTTTGTATGTCATAAAGATTTACAGTCTTATATACAATCTTTTATTCTATTGTACTTTGTATGTAGAAATGTCCATTTTATTTGGTGTTTCTAAAGCTCAGAACTGTTTTCAAAAAGGAAAGGGATTCCTTGATCTGTCTAAACAAGACTATTTTCATAAATGTTTAATCTACTCATATCCTAGTTGCTGGTTATGTCTTCATTCCATCTTGCACCAGACACACCCTGAAGATGGTATCGGCTTGGCAACTGCTTGGTTGCTTTTTTAATTGGAAGTATGTATTCAGGGGAGGCAAAGAAGTCTGAGAGCAAGATTAAATACTTAGAAAGATTGACTCCTTGTATTTATTTGCAACAACCCAGAGATAAGCCTATAGCTATCATTCTCTAAAGAATAACGCCTTTACAGCTGAATTTAAGACTCTCATACAGTTATCTAATTATTCCCAATGTAGTTTGATCCCATTCAACAAGCATTTATTAGACACCTCCTATTTATGAGGCAATATGGTAGGCATCAGGGATTCAAAAACTCAAAAGATTCAAAAAAAGAAAAGGATACAGTTTCTACTTAGAAAGACCTCACATTCCAGCAGATAAGTAACTATAAGTTATTTTGAGGAGAGAAAACATCATCTGAGAGTGAGGTAGAACCTCAGGAGGCTTCCCAAAGGAGGTGACAGCTAAACTGGGCCTTAAAAGAACATGGATTACAAGAGATAGAATGAGGAAAGAATACATTCCAGACATAGAGCACATTTTTTGCCAAGGCCTGGAGGCAGAGGATAAAATATCCAGCTGGGGAACAGCTAGTTACCTAGTTTGGCTAGAAGGAGAGTCCATGCAGGGAAGTTATGCGATATAAGATTGAATTAATATGTGAATGCCCTGAAACACAAGCTGAGGAGTAAATATTTATTTAGGGACAATAGAACCAAGAGACCTCTTTTCCTTAGGTCTAAAACACAATTCAAAGTCAAGAATATGCTTCATTGTAGGATAACTTGTGGGTATATTTTTCATCTCTTGTCATCTTCAGAAAGGGCTGAGTAGTAAATGGTAAAGAGTGAGTCCTGGGGACCCAACCAACAGTCAGTTCTGGCCTATACAATCAGCCTATACCGCCAGTACACCCCCACCTCCAGATTCCCAGTGTTGGAATCGGAAAAAAAGTGGAAACTGACACAGCTGTACTGTCATCGAAGGATCATGGAAGGTGGGAGCTCCAGACATTTTGTTTCCACTCCATAAATTGGCCTAGAATTCCTACTAAGACTCGTGATTCAGAATACTCTTTCTTCCAGCTACATGGCTCAGACATACTCCAGATCAGTCTCTAGTCTGCTCTTCCATCTTGTCCAATGGTACCCTGAAGAACCACACATGCCCATCTTAAAACTTCCCTGTGTTTTCAATCTCTTTCTCATTCATTCTTTCCATCCTTAAGCATTCACCAGAATACTCATCACTAACCATTCATTCCACCTACATGTGTGAGTATATCTATATCTAAATATCTAACCTAACTATCTATACATATATAGATAGCTAGATAGATACATCTAACTATGCATAGTATAAATATAGAACAAACACAAGGTAGTTTTGGATGGGAGGGAACTAGCAGCTGAGATCATCAGGAAAAGCTTTATCAAACTGGGTGAGAATCTCCTTGGGGGTTGGGAGAAGAAGAAATCTGTAGCCAGAATATGTGGTACAATCCATATTTAACCATAAATACAAAGAATATTGGCCCTGGAGTTGGAGAATTTCAATTCAAATACGAACTCTGATGTTTATCGTTTGCCACTAACCACTCATTCCACTGGTTGTTCCTTCCCTCATGTGCGCACACTAGGCCAGGAAGAGGAATCAACATACTTCTCACACAACAATCACACCTGCAGACCCTCTGTAGACTGTTATATCACTCTTCCTTTGTAATTCCCTTCTTTCATTTAGATCATCTGTTCCAAGTGCATGTCACTGTAATCCACTAGACTCCAGGTTATTCTTTCTCCTTTTTCTTGGCTATTTTTCTTCCTTTGCATTGAGCACCTGTCCTTAATTATACCTGGGGATGTTAGTCTAAACACCAAGGTTTCCTCAAACATCCCAGATTCCCATTTCATCAACCTCCTTAATTCCTACAATTTGCAGTGCCATGACACTTCAAAAACCCAAAGGGATGGTGATGCCTTAACTGTGCTACATCCATCATCCTGACCTCTGAGGAAACAACCCTGTAGGTCTCCAGGCTGCCTAACAATTTCCCCCAAAATAGGTACTACCCAGAGATAATAGGGAGGCAGAAATATCAGCAAGACAGCATAGAAGTAATTGGATTCAGGTAGATGCCCCAGAGGTGTTAAGGATACTATAGACAGGACACATAGGTACCTACTAACATGGTGTCTCCTAGGAAAAAGGCAAACAAAAATGATGGAGTAAATGCCTGTAACATTTACTCTTTATGAACTATGCAAAACAGTATATAGTGTACATCATAGGATCATAGATCAAGCTATAAGAGACCTTAGAGACCAGCAAGCCTCCATTTTATAGATAAGAAATCCGAAGTTTTGAGAAGTTTGCATCACTTGTCTGAGATCAATAAGTCACAGAGGAGAGGTCTGAACTCAGCTCTTCTATCTCCAAATCCAGCATTCTTTTCCCCTGTTCCACAAATACCATATGTATATTAATTAGGCTCTGTGAATATTTTACATAGTAACTAGTGAAATTTTTACAGAACATATCTTTTTTGACTAGTGGAAAACATCAGTGTTCTGTCTACAGAATCATACCCAGTCATTCTTTATAGGAGCACTGGACCTCAAGTCGGAGAATCAGGGTTTAAATCCTGGCTCTGTCATTTGCCAATTGCATGACCTTGGGCAAATTACAACCTCTCTGTGCCTCAGTTTCTTCACATAGAAAATGAAGTCATTTGACTAAATAGTCTCCAAGGTTCCTTCCAGCTCTCAGTATTGTATCCTATGATCTTTCTCCTTTTCTTCTCCCTCTCTCTTTCCTGTGATTGAAGAAGGGAAAAAAAATGGTTCTCATCTAAAAGCATGCATGGAAACAGGAGAGGCTCAGAAATTGCGATTAACACCCAGAGCTTAGCACACAGTAGGAGCTTAACAAATATTTCTTAGCTGATTAGGAGTGGGATAGGGAAAGGATGAAAAAAGAACCTCAGGACTCTATACCCATTTTGTAGAAGGAAAATGGTCCCAAAAGATTGAAGGATACTATAAGCTTGTTCTCATCTTAGAAACTGGTTCCCCAGGTGGCTATGATATAGAACTGAGAGTACCATGAGGAACAGCATGAAGTGGGAGAAAAAGGGGGGAAAAGTGCCATATGATGCTCTGCCCACTTGAATTAGGAAGAAGGAATGAGTCAAGGCAGGATTTGGAGAAAGAGGTAGCTTCCACTAGAAGGGCTGTAAGCCACTGTAGGTCCATCTTTGGGACTAGTGTTGTTAATTCAAAGGACTGAAATTTAGGACCAAGAGGACCTTAAAGGCTATCTGGTTCCACATCTTTTGGTTTACAGACAAAGGGAGACTCAGCAAAATGATGAGACATAGCCAGGAAGTAGGAAAGATAGGATTCAAACTTAGGTCCTGATACCAAATCCAGTTTTCTCTCTACAGAACTGTCTGTTTTGCTTTCCTTCTTTTTTAAAAAAAAAAAAAGTTTATTAATTTATTTTTAGTTTTCAACATCCATTTCCACAAAATTTTGAGTTCCAATTTTTCTCCCCATCTCTCCCCCTCACCCACCCATAACACCTTGGATTCTGATTACCCCTTCCCCCAATCTGCTTTCCCTTCTATCACACCCCTCCCTTTCTTTATCCCCATCTTATCTCTTGTTGTGTAGGGCAAGATTGATTTCTATACCCCATTACCTGTATTTCTTATTCCCCAGTTGTGTGCAAAAACAATTCTCAACATTCGTTCCTAAAACTTTGAGTTCCAACTTCTCTCCCTTCCTCCCTCCCCACCCATCCCCACTGAGAAGACAAGCAATTCAATACAGGTCTTTTTATGTGTAGTTTTGCAAAATATTTCCATAATAGACATGTTGTGTAAGACTAAGTATATTTCCCTAAATCCTATCCTGCTCCCATTTATTCTATTCTCTCTTTTGACTTTGTCCCTGCCCAAAAGTGTTTACTTCTAATTACTCCTGCCTCCCATTTTCCCTCCCTTCTATCATCCCCCACCTCACTTGTCACCTTCTCCCCTACTTTTCTGTAGTGTAAGACAGATTTTCATACCCAGTTGAGTGAGCATATTATTCCCTCCTTAAGTCAAATGTGAAGAGAATCAGCTTTACTTTTTTGCTCTCACCTCCTCCCTTTTCTTCTCCATTGAAAAAGTTTCTTCTTGCCTGTTTTATGAGAGATAATTTGCCCCATTCCATTTCTCCCTTTCTCCTCCAAATATATTCCTCTCTCACCCTTAATTTTATTTTTTTAGATATCATCCCTTCTTATTCAACTCACTCTGTGCTCTCTGTCTATGTGTGTGTGTATGTATAATTCTTCCAACTACCCAAATATTGAGAAAAGTCTCAAGAGTTACAAATATTATCTTTCCATATAGGAATGTAAACAATTCCACTTTAGAAAGTCCCTTATGATTTCTTTCCTGTTTACCTTTTCATTCTTCTCTTTATTCTTGTGTTTGAAAGTCAAATTTTCTATTCAGTTCTGATCTTTTCATCACAAGTGCTTAAAAAGTCCTCTATTTCAATGAAGGACCATTTTTACCCCTGAAGTATTATACTCAGTTTTGTTGGATAGGTTTTAATCCTAATACTTTTGACTTCTGAAATATCATAATCCAAGCCCTTCGATCCCTTAATGTAGAAGCTGCTAGACCTTGTGCTGTCCTGATTGTATTTCTACAATACTTGAATTGTTTCTTTCTAGCTGCTTGCAATATTTTCTCCTTGACCTGGGAACTCTGGAATTTTGCTACAATATTCCTAGGAGTTTCTCTTTTCAGATCTCTTTCAGGAGGTGATCAGTGGATTCTTTCAATATTTATTTTGCCCTCTGGTTCTAGAATATTGGGGCAGTTTTCCTTGTTAATTTCATGAGAGATGATGTCTAGGCTCTTTTTTTGATCATGGCTTTCAGGTAGTCCCATAATTTTTAAATTGTCTCTCCTGGATCTATTTTTCCAGGTCAGTTATTTTTCCAGTGAGATATTTCACATTATATTCTATTTTTTCATTCTTTTTGTTTTGCTTTGTAATTTCTTGGTTTCTCATAAAGTCATTCCATCTACTCCATTCTAATTTTTAAAGAACTATTTTCTTCAGTGAGCTTTCAAACCCCCTTTTCCATTTGAATACTTCTGCTTTTTAAAGCATTCTTCTCCTCATTGGCTTTTTGGACCTCTTTTGCCAATTGAGTTAGCCTATTTTTAAAGGTGTCATTTTCTTCAGCATTTTTGGGGGTCTCCTTTAGCAAGTTGTTGACTCACTTTTCATGATTTTCTTGGAACCCTCTAATTTCTCTTCCCAATTTTTCCTCTACTTCTCTTATTTGATTTTCAAAATCCTTTTTGAGATCTTCCAGAGCCTGAGATCACTGCACATCCACTTTGGAGGTTTTGGATGCAGAGGCCCTTACCCCTAGGTCTTCCTCTGATGGCATGTATTGCTCCTCCTCTTCTGAAAGGATGGAAGAAAATGCCTGCTCACCAAGAAAGTAACCTTCTAATGTCTTATTATTTTCCCCTTTTTTGGGCATTTTCCCAGTCAGTTACTTGACGTTTGAATCCTTCGTCAAGAGGAGGGTATACTCTGGGGACCTGTAAGTTCTCAGCTCCTCCAAGGGGGCACAATCAAGGGAGAGGGATTTACTCCTCTCCTGGCTTGCACACTGTCTGGGAACAACCAAAAGCTTTTCTTCCCAGAATCTGTGAATAGTAGAATTCCCTTTCCACAGCCACCTCCAGCTCCACTAAGTCAGTGCTCTTCCTCCTCACCCCAGGGCCAGTCTCAGGGTTGAGATTCAGATGATCTGCTCAATTTCTCCAAGCTCTTTAGGAGGAGGGCTCCAAAAATGGATGCTGCTGCTGTTACAGTGGCTGTTCCTGGCAGGGTCAAATCACATTCCCTTCTCATGCAGATGAAAAAGCTTTTTCACTGAACTTTGAAGCTTTCTTTGGCATTTGTGGGTTGAGGGATCTGAGAACTGCTGCTGCTGCTGCTGCTGGGGATTCCACCCCCAAGGCCTGTTCGAGTCCTGTTACTGCTGGTGCCTAGCAGCCAGGGTTGGGCTGAGCTCCGTGGACTGCGCTCCACTCTGTGTTCTGTGTGACAGGCCTTTTCTGTTGGCTTTCCAGGCTACTTTGGGCTGGAAATCTCTTTCACTCTGTCATTTTGTGGCTTCTGTTGCTCTAGAATTTGTTTAGAGTCATTTTTTGCAGGTATTTTATGGGCTGTGGGGGAAAAGCTAGAATATATGCATCTTTCTACTCTACCATCTTGGCTCCATCTCCCGTTTTCCTCCTCTTTTAAAAATAAAGTTCTCACTGTAGTATTTTTAACTATGTGTTTGCAAGCAGGGTGTTAGTCTCATTATACAGTGGAGTGCCTTGCATACTTTTTCCCAGGGTTCTTGAGTTGGGGCTATGAATGAAAGGGAGAAAACTCTCTAAGGAAATGAAGCCCTCTGTACCATTAGAGTCTCTTGCACAAGGGTTTATAGGTCCATAAAATTAAAACAATCATTAAATAATACTTTGAACCAAGTGGATGGCCACATACCTTTATCAGATGCTACTAGAACACATTCTCTAAGGGAGACATACTGGAGTCTTAGATTGAAAAATGCCCAGTTTTCCCCTTTAGATAAGCTGTTCTGCAGGAGGGCAACGCAGTCAGAAAGTTCCCCATCTCTGTCTAAACCTGACTTAATTCTTTCTTTCTGCCTTCTGGATGCCAGTCATGTCTTTATTTCATCTCGCACCAGGCACACCCTGAAGATAACATCAGCTGGACAAGTAACTACTTGGCTCTAGTGTCCTAGTGGGGTGGATGAGGGGTGAATACTTAGAAAGGTCAGACTCTTTGCTTCTGTTTGCAGCCACTCAGAGATAAGCCCATATCCACTCTCCTCTAAAAGATATTGCCTTCACATCTGAGACCCCCTCACATTGTTATCTAATTACTCCAATTACCATTCCATTCAGACTGATTTTTAATTTGGTTTCAAGAGGGAAATTCTTCAGGCTCTCAGGCTGTTGGATTTTGTTTTTCTTTCTACTGTGGGCATACAGCAGATGAGAAGCTTTTTAATCGTTCTTCCATTACCTTTTCTAATGTAACATATCACAAAACCATTCAGTGTCAAGCCTGGACAGTGCCTTAGACACGACATAGCCCAAAGTCTTTATTTTATTAACTTTTACTGATGCCTTTTGTTATTTACACCAGTAATTTCCTAATGAACCCTCCACCTCCCACTGAACCCTCCTTTGTAATAAAGGGAAACAGACCAAAGTCAACAAGATGACCACACCACAGTCAGTACGCAACATTCTGCGTCTCTACTTCTCCCCATTCCCACCAAAAGAAAGGGACAGTACTTTGCCATTTCTTCTCCAGATCCATCAATCTGAGTCTGGCTGCCTTTTAATGTTTCCATGAACATTGTTAGTCCTCTATATACTGTTCTCATTCTCCTTTAGCCTGCATGGTGAAGATCCCATGTTTCTCTACATTTCTTATAGTTGTCATTTTTTGCTTCACAATAATATTCTCTTACATCCATACATCACACTTTCTTCAGTCCCTCCCCAGCCAGTAGATACCTACTTTGTTTCTAGTTTAGGCATCCACAGAAAGTCAAAGCCTTCATTTTATGGATGATGAGACATAAAAGTTAAAAGATTGGACCAAAGAATAATGAGTTAGCAGTCATGCCAGGTCTGGAACCCCAATTTCTGAACTCCAGGTTTTGTGTTTTGTTACTATTTACACACACACACATACATACATACATACATACATACATACACACACACTATTACATGCTATATATCTTACAAACTTCTTTGAAAATCAGTATAAATTTTACCAGGACATGTGCCCTGATTCTAAGAGATAATCAAGGTTCTAAACCTAATGGATGTGCAAACGACTTAGGAAAAATTGATGTTTGACCATTGACATACAAAGGAAAAAAGACATTTGAAAACACCACAAAATAGAGAGAAAGGGGTAGGGGGTGATTGACTCAAGAATATTTCATAGCATCTCAGAATGTTAGCATTGAAAAGGAATTTAGAAGTCATTTAGTTTAATGACTTCATTTCATAGATGAGGAAACCAAACTCAGAAAAGACTTATCCAGAGTAATGCAATGAATTGATATTGGGTCAAGATTAGAACCTATGTCATCTGATCCCCAGTCCAATGTGCCTTTCCAATGATGCTTTAATAGACTCTGAACTGGCAGCAGCTATACTCCTGACCCAAATGAGAATCGCAGCTGCTCATAATTTTTTTTATCATTAGCCCTTAGACTATAAAAGAATGGTCAGAGCATTCACCTAATGCTGGTATTTAGGAATATTAAGAAGTCAACCCTTGGGTATGGGAGTGGAAGACAAATGTGAAAAGGAGGAGAAAAGAGTGATTAGAGAGTGATGTGATTTAAGGAACCATGAGTCAGTGCTTGAGTTTGTTTGGGTGTGGATCAGTAGGCAATTTGAGGGTCTATGTGGGAGTATGGCTACTGGGGAGGTTAGGGTGGCTAGGTTGTAGATTGGATAGAGTGCCTGGAGTCAGAACAACTCATCTTCCTGAGTTCAAATCCAGTCTCAGACACTTACTAGCTGTGTGACCCTGGGCAAGTCACTTAACCCTGTTTGCCTCAGCTTCCTCATCTGTACAATGAGCTGGAGAAGTAAATGGCAAACCTCTCCAGTTACTTTGCCAAGAAAATCCCAAATAGGGTCACCAAGACTTGGACATGACTCAACGATGACAACACCCAGTAGTTTTGTGGGTGGCTTCAGGTGTGGCTATGTAAAGGGTTTGCAAGGCATGAAAACAGGCCTCTCATTCCAGCCAGGGAGCTTGCACCTATAATTTCATTGTTTTAAGAGATGGTGGCACTAAGAATTCAAGCGACTTGCCCACGGTTACCCAGCCAAGATGTGTCAGAGGCCAACTGGCCTTGAAGTTAGCTCTTCCTACTTTTAGGGTAGCTGTTATCCCTGAGGTCGTAGTACTCTTTAATCTAACACCTAAAGGAGATGTCAAATCCTATTATGTCTTTTCCTAGGAGATACAAGACTCAGAAAATCATCCTTTCAGCCAATATTTTTTACAGTGATGAAGGCAAGACTGACAAAGGTCTGTGATGCAAAAGACCACCCTGAGGAACTTGTGGACAGAAGTGAAGAAAACACCTTCACCTCTTTGCCTTGGTGGTATGAGTGAGGAATGCAGTGTGCATTAGGGACAGACCTGACTCCCTTCTCTTCTGGGATGCCTCTATGGGCTGCTGCCTAGTGAGTGCCAGGACTTCCTCAAAATCCATTTTCCCAGTCAGTCTGTCTCCAGCTTCCAATCACAGGCAGCTTCTCCAAGCTGAACATTCAGATCCATGCAGAGGTAGGTAGCTGAAAGGACTGGGATTGAGTCCCAACTACTATGTAACAATGGGTAAATCATTTAACATTTCTAAACCCCAGTCCCCACATCTGTAAAAAGCAGACAGGGTAGAGGAGGATATGGTAATAATGCCTACCTCTTGTTTGTTCTTGGTTCTTGAAGAGGACCATGACATCAGGAAGGTGATGTCTTGACTTGGAAGTGAATTGGATTTAAGTGAGGCAGGACTGTGCAAAGTCACCAGTCTCACTCTCTCCTCTGGAGCCATCTGGGTTCAGTGGCCAGAAATTGGTCAGAATGAGTGGAAATGGCCCCTGATGCAGTAAACCTTGACCTCACCAACTCTTAGGGCAGTTGTAAATGAAAGAAAGTATTTTGTAAAACCTCTTGGTGCCATATAGCTGTGAACTGTGGCAATCATCTATTCTTCCTCTTGCCCCAAGGATCCAGGTTTGCCTCATTTTCCCTGCAGAGCTTCAACATTTGATGGGGGATCAGGCAAAGGGAAATAAGTGGTATGAATGGCAAAACGAGGAGATTGCCCCTGGCCTACCATACAGCAAGAGCAGACCGCTTTGAAAAGGAAGTGGAGTTCCTGTACTCTACCGGATTCATTATTCCAACCAGCCCTTTCTTCTTAAGCTACCTTTCAGAATAACTGATCAGCTAGGCAAAGACTGTTTTCAAGTCTAATGCTCTCTAAAATTCTCCCCTGGCCTGAAAGTTCAGGAGAAGGAAGGCTCTCAAATGAGAATCATATCCCAGTTCAAATTTCCATCCAATCACCACCACCCCCAAGTCTAAATGCTAATGAGCCAGGGGGGCCTGATTGGAGCCAGACATACCCAGTAACCTCTCTGGGTTAACAAAACTGGACATTTCAGCCTCCACTGGGGAGTCAACCCCACCATCTCCTTTAAGGGAGCTCATTCATTGGTTTCTGATTCAACTGCACAGAAATCATCACCTTTCTTTTCAGTTGTAAAAAGCCAGTGAAAATCTTTCAAAGCCTTTTTGAGAAGGGATTTCTTTTTCTTTTCTGATGTGAACCAGGATACTATATTCTGCCAACCTGAAATAGCACAACGACCTTAGAACCCACAAATTTGAATGAATTCTAAACTTGACCAAAACTGGCAGAAGTTGGGGATGTGGGGAGGAGGGGAGTGGAAAGGGAGGGATGAGTCAGAGATTCCACCCTCCAAAAAGGGGCCATCCTAATATGGCATTGTATGGCTACAAGAGAACACTAAGGTATGCTTGGCTTCTGACAGCAGTGGGAAGCAGTGTCTCTGGCCAAGGAGAAAATGTATCCCCCCCAACATGTCAAGGGGAGCCTTGAGTTGAACAGCCAAAGCTGGGGGACATGGTAGAACACAAGAAGAACTTGACTGAAAAGCAATCAATTTGCA